>JAQSVH010229893.1:9664-24671 GCA_029448705.1 Adansonia digitata
CATTAGTTTAAGAACTAGAAAGCTTGAACAATCGATAGATGAGAAATTAAATCTTCTATTTGCTAAACCAATATTGTTGATCTTTGACGACAAAAGCTGGACCATTTTTATCTCTCTCTCTCTCTACGGTAACTGCACCTAATGGCCAATAGGCGGCTTGCGGGTTTCTGGCACGCCTCTGTTTCCTAACGTAAGCGCTCGGCTACTGCGAGTCTCCGTCGGAAAATGAGCTTTTTTTTCTTTTTTTATTGGTCATTAAAGAAGCTCATAAGTCGAATCGCCTTTATTAAAATGTAGGCTCACACTCACACAAGTTATATAAAGAGAGATATATATTTTAAAAAAATTGAATTTTTAAAAAAATTAATATATAAAAAATTAATTTTTTAAAATTAATTTTATTTTTTATTTAAATTATTTATCTAATCCAATTCCTCACGTGGATTTTGGAAAGTGATAGATAACCTGATCTTTTTAGACAGGTCTAAATGACAATTTTTGCCAATAAATGAGTATTTTCAGTAAATGTTTTCGTAACGGCAAGCTGTCGTCGGTCATTCCACTCTGCTCTTTTATGTCATTGTCCGGAAATTAAGCTGGTACAAAATAATCAAACTTGTCAAATGGTGCACATCATTAATGTCAGTGGCCCGCTATTCATTCCAAAAAAGTAAATAAATTAATAAACCTAAATTGACCGAAAAAAGGGCGCCTTTGACTTAAATTTTAATGACCATTAGCATTTAATTTTTGCCAAACACTATTGTGGTCTAATCTTAGGCCTAACAGACTAAATTGGGTGCTGGAAAGTGGCAAGGACAATCATGAATCGTGTATCGTGAGTTCGAATTTGATTGGATATAGGGTTTAGATGTGTTAAGTTCTTTTTTTTTTTTAAAGTTAAATTTTATGAGTGAAAATTAAAAAATATATTTATTTTTTTAATAATTAAAATTATTAAATTTAAAAATTTAAAAATTTATCAATAAATCATACAATTATCGGTTATTCGTGAATGTGTTGCTTGGTTTAAATTGTGACATTTGAAAAAAAAAATCTTGATATACAAAATCAAGCGAAAAATTATTTTATAAATTTACCTTAATAATGTATTACGACATTTAAGATCATCTCAAGATTAAAAATCTTTTATTTAAAATAAAAATTTATTTTAATAAAAATAAATTAAAAATAAATTAAAATAAAAGAAAACTTATAAAAAATTTTAATTTATTTATAAAATTAAAAATATTTCAATGCTATTAAATATGATCGATCTGTTTTACGTCGTGTATTATGAAAACGATTTGAACGAGTTGGGTATCTTTTGAACGCGCTTTTTTTTTTTTTTTTTTCAAAGAGAGATATTTTGACTTTTCTTTTCAGAATTGCACATGTTAATATTTTTCAAACAAATTAAAGCTTACGCTATAAGAATTTCTTTTCTCTATTATTTATTTTTCTGAGCCAACACATCTAGACTTTTCAAAATGGTGTGTTGAAAGTTATAAAAGTCATTATATATATTTTATTATATTATAATTATATTTTATATATTTTATATTTATATTAATTTTAATATATTAATAATTTATATTAAATAAATTTTAATATATATTATATTAATTATTTTATATATATTATATTTATATAATTATTTTTAGTATTATCTTTTCTATGTAAAAGTGATGAAATTCTTACAATATTAGTTATTGTAGGGGACGTCAATATGACCTCCCAAGTATGACGGGATTTTTTTCTTTGCAAGATATTAGGTAAAATTAAATATTTAGTTAAAAATTTATATTTGTGATATTATCAATATATAATATTTATATAATATTAATAAACCACATTCATGAATGAATAAAATAAAAAATAAGAAAGTTATTAGAAAGAAAAGTTTACAAATTTCATATGTTTAATTAATTAATTAATTAATTAGAAAATAATTCTAATTTCTAAATTATTAGGATCTTATTCGTAAATCATTATTATTTGTTAAATTATTCAAATACCTAATTGAGTTCGAGAAAAAACTTTAAAAAAATTATTTTACTTGATTAATTATATATATATATATACATGAAATTTATAAATTTATATTTTTAAAACTTAAAAGGCAATGACGTAATTTCATTTCCTTCTCCATATTTATCCTTAGACACAACAGACAAATGAAAACGACTTTCACTGTAAAAAGATAGTTCCACGTATACTAAGTGATTATTTTAACTTTGAAGACTCTACCGCTTCGCATTAAATACTGAGGAATGAGCTAGAGCTCAGCTCATTGGCAACGAAAAGATAGAAAGCCCTCTGTGTTAATCTCTTTCCATTTAGGTAAAACCAGCAAGAAAACAGAGGTGTTCAGAAAATGGCTGCCGGTCATTGCAACGGAAGTTCCGACCACCCTGAATCTTTCGTTAAGATTCCACCGATAAAGTTCACCGAGCTCTTTATCAACGGCAACTTTGTTGACTCCGTTTCAGGTATCTTCCTTCCATTTCCAAGTTAGTTTGCCTTTTGTCTTTTTTTGGGTGTTTCCAATATCTCTCAGTTTCATGTTTCTCGTTTTTATTGGGATTAAATAACATTTTTTGTTTTATCTTTGAATGATTTGGTTGCAACAGGGAAGACTTTCGAGGCAGTTGATCCAAGAACAGGGGAGGTGATAGCCAGAGTTGCAGAAGGAGATGGAGAGGATATTGACTTGGCCGTAAAAGCTGCACGTCAAGCTTTTGACCACGGCCCTTGGCCTCGCATGTCCGGCTATGTAAGTCTTTTCTCGATCAACTTCTAAGTCCTTTCGCTAATGCGTTCCAAACATTTGATTCAAATTATTGGTATATATTTTCTTATTCAACAATTTAAATTCGTATCCATTTATCTCTCAATATTAAAAAAAAAAAAAAAACCAAGAATCATTTTTTACCATCTTATTAGCCTCACACTAGTCATGAGGTCAGTATTTCCGTTCGTTTCTTTTTGTATAAAATCACTAGTCCAAAAGCTAAGCCAATAGTTAAGCTGTTTTCAACCACTTCCTTTGTGTGTGTGTGTTTTTTAATCATCCTCAAACAACTTAAAGATATATATATATATATATATTTTCCCAAAGACGACCTAAATTATTTTCTGGGTATAACCTGTTCTGAAACACTAAATAAATATGAAATATTTAATAAATATAATATATATAATATATATTATATTTATATTTAATATTTTAATATTTTTAATAATTTATATCGTGTTTATATTTACATGAACGAATCGTGGAATCAATACATCCTTTGCGTAGCATATATATTGCCAATTTGATGTAGTTTCGATCAACAATAGCTTGATTTATTATCAGCATAATAAAGCAAAACAGATTTAGTTTGTCTTTTTGGATATCTACGATTAAAAGTTTATATTTAATATCACTTCCTTTTATAGTAATTGCATAGTAACATTTTTTGACGAAGTCAACGTGTCATACTATGAACAGATATTTTCGGCTTCCTTTTCGCGTTCTTTTCTATGTTTCATCCGTCACATTTTTATCCCGTATCAAATATCATGCCATAAAATATGATTGATGGACACAAAAGAGACATGAAAAAAGAATAAGATTTTTGTTGGTCATAATATATTAATATAATGTGTTATGAATTGTTGATGACGTCTTAAAATATTTAAGTTTACGTACAAATCCTAATACGAGATTTTGCGAGTTAATTACTCAGATTTTATGTTGACTTATTTAATTCTTTGGATGGATTAAAAGATATTTTATTTTTTTTAATATATTGAAATTTGTTTAATTATAATTGTAATTTTTTACTTGTGATATACAATATTGGCGAAATAGAGCAATAACTTACATATGCAGAGGGTTGGTAAAAAAAAATTACTGATGCACAGGAAGAGTAATCATATATGTATCAAAGATACAAAATACATTTATAAATTCATATGCCAAAAGATAGAGTGCTAAATATTGCCATTTTGGCTTGTTGCTCTATTACTTGGCCTATTCTTCTTTTGAAATTTTCTTCCCTTTAAATTGGATATTAGGAGCGAGGAAGGATCATGATGAAGTTTGCAGACTTAATCGAAGAAAATCTAGAAGAATTAGCTGCATTGGATACCATTAACGGGGGCAAGCTGTTCTCTCATTGCAAGGCCATTGACATCCCGAGTGCGGCAAGGACTCTTCGTTACTATGCGGGTGCAGCCGATAAAATTCATGGAACAGTGTTAAAATTGTCAAAGGGGCTCCAGGGTTATACTCTCAGGGAACCCATTGGTGTAGTAGGGAGTATAATTCCCTGGAATTTTCCAACTATCATGTTCTTCATGAAAGCTGGCCCGGCATTAGCCGCAGGCTGCACCATGGTCGTCAAGCCAGCAGAGCAGACTCCTCTTTCGGCTCTTTATTATGCTCATCTCGCTAAACTGGTAATTAAGCTTGGATTAATAAGTTTGAAAATTGAAACCCTTTTTGAAATGATTAAATGGTGTTTTCAATGTGGAATTCTAATTTGTTTGGTTTTGTTTGGATTTCAGGCTGGCATCCCTGACGGAGTGCTGAATGTTGTAAATGGATTTGGAGATACTGCGGGAGCTGCCATTAGCTCTCATATGGACATTGATAAAGTGAGATTTTAATTTCATCTTACTTTAAGATAAGGGGAAAAAAATCAAATTGATGAAGAAATATTGTATCTTAATTTGGTGGGTCTTTTTATTTTAGGTGAGTTTTACAGGGTCTACTGAAGTTGGACGTAAGATAATGACAGCAGCAGCAGCAAGCAATCTGAAACCGGTGTCACTAGAATTGGGAGGCAAATCACCTCTCTTAATATTCGAAGATGCTGATATTGACGAGGCTGCAAATATTGCTTTCAACGGCATCTTTTTTAACAAAGTAAATGATTTTTTTGTTTTTTTGGCCTTTATGTCATGTTAAGTTTTACAATCCAACTTTAATTTGGCAATGTAGATTTTAGCTGTGCTAAACTATACTGCTTCATCTTCAAAACTTGTAGGGGGAAATTTGCGTGGCAAGTTCTCGTGTTTATGTTCAAGAAGGTATTTATGAAAAATTTGTGAACAAGTTGGTAGAGAAGGCAAAGGCTTGGATCGTTGGGGACCCTTTTGATCATCGAGTTCATCAAGGACCACAAGTAAGAGTAATTATGATTTCAAGTTTTCAACCCTTTACTCTGAAACCCTGGAATATAGGAATAATACAAATTTTTTTTTTTTCCAAATGGTATAGACTGATAAGAAGCAATTCGAGAAAATTCTGTCCTATATTGAGCATGGAAAAAGAGAAGGAGCTACTTTGCTAACAGGGGGCAAGCGTTTGGGCAAGAAGGGATACTACGTTGAGCCTACGATATTTACTGATGTCAAGGTGATGTTGGAGAACCTTAAAAGTATGATGTTTTAGGAAGTTTGCGTTAGATTTGATTTCTCAAAAATTAACTTGTATTGCAGGAAGACATGATCATAGGAAAAGAAGAAATTTTTGGTCCCGTGATGTCATTGATGAAATTCAAGTAAGCCGATTTTCTCTTTGTATTTTTTTTTTTTGGTTTGTTGGGCTTGGGCATTTAATTTATTATTGAGTGGGGAGTGATTGATTTTCAGAACTATGGAAGAAGCGATTCAGAGGGCAAACAACACAAGTTATGGGCTGGCAGCAGGGATAATAACCAATAACTTGAAGGTGGCGAACACGGTGTCAAGGTCGATCCGAGCCGGAATTATCTGGATCAATTGTTACACTGCATTCGATGTGGATTGCTCGTATGGTGGATACAAAATGAGCGGCTTCGGAAGGGATTATGGTTTGGATGCCATTAATCAGTATCTCCAAATCAAGTCGGTCGTCACTCCCATCCACGATTCTCCCTGGCACTAAACCTTATTACATAGTACGAAACTAAAGTTGAAAAAAAAAAAAAAACATAAACAGTGATTTTAATAGAAGAGGCCCAGGCAGGCAGGGAGCTAGACCTTGTCATATATTATATGGTAATCAACCGACGATACACGCCTGGTTTGATTTTCGTAATAATGTCTAGTTTTGATGTGATGGTCAAGCAGTTCATTTATCTTATGAGTTAATTAATTAATTTATTTTTGAGTTTGGAAAGAGTCCAAAACCCAAACATGAAAGATTCGTTGCAAGTCCTAACATCTACCTGGAAGGCTCTTTGCAAGTGGATGTCGTAACTATAATGACACGGCAATTCGTTATTGCTTCCGTCTAGTAGAAACACGATAATTCGCATGATGCTGGCGGGGGGAGCATTTTACTTATAGTTTTTTTCTTACAATGTTATAATCATCTAAAATTATATAAGAATTTACTATTTATGAATGCAGGTTTTACATTTTTTTTTTATAGATTCTATAAAATATTATACGTTAATTGATTAATTATTATATAATTATCGTAAATGATATATTAATTAAAAAAGACAAAGAAAATATCTCATTGGCTTAATGACCTATTGATCTTTCATTTGACTAAATATCAACCTAATAAATAAAATTACCTAAATATTTAATTAAAATAATATATCCCCAAAAAATTACTCATAATTTAAAAAAAAAAATATTGGCTAACTTTTCTCTGAATTTTTTTTTTGGCATAACTATATATTTTTTCTTTCACTCAATTAGTAATTGTACATATTTTTATAGAATATATGAAAATTTTTCTTTGTCTCATATTTTGTTTACATGTTTGATAATTAAAATTTAGAGGAGATTGATTTCGCTACTTTCATTTTGTATATTAGTTTCATTAATAATTGATTTAACTTTTATATATTTCTTAATCTTTAAAATTGTAATAATTAAATTATTTAATCTTCATTTTATATGATTTCCATTAAAAAAAACTCTTAATATGCATCAAAGTATGCCAACTTATTATACACGTGGTTAGTCAAATGTATTACCATTGGTTCAGTGGTCAGCTATTGAGAAAGTTGCAAACTTATACTAGTTCATGATGTCACAAATCCATTAGTTTATTTTTTTTATTTGACTATTGGTGGTTGATTAGAATTATAGCATTGATCTTTGTAGTATGTGATTCCATTAGTTTTTAATGACAAGCGAAATATTTAAATTCAAGATGATAATAATAATAATAATAATAATATGAGCGCAACACAGACTGATTATTTTAATTTCTTCTCTTAATTGTTTTAATAATTTATTATTTCAATTAAAATTTTGTTTGATAAAACATGTAGTTTGTTATCAACTTTTAGTCACTATAATACTACTATAACATAAAGAAACTTTTAAATAATCCTCAAATATTAATTTACCCTTAATTTCCATTAATTCTTTTGATCAGTAATAGTTTTCTTAAAAATTTTCAATTAATTGTGTACTGTGGGAATGAGTTAATAACTTATCAGGCTCCACTCTGTTTATTTGATCATTTTGTTTCAATCAATTTACAGTCAATAAAACTGAAGAAATTCAAGGAGATATTAGTGGTAGAAGTCTTCAAATGTTCACCCTTAACCATATAAATGTACTAAATACTCTTAATTAACAAAGTATTTAATTAACCTCTAGTTTAGCAAACAATCCGCCTACCTTTCTTCCAAAATTTTTGGAGAAATGACTTATTTGTTTTTTTAACATTCACGTTAGATGAACAGTTAAAACTTTTTTTTTTCCTCACTAATCACAAGAAAAACACTCAAATCCCACGTCGAAAAATTCTGAAAGCAAATAATAAGTTAATCATTGCATGGGACAAAACTTCGATTCCTAGTTTTTTAATGGAAGAAGAAGCAAATAGCTGCCCGTCGTGTGGCGATAAGAAGAAAGACATGAGCAGATCGAAAAGGAAAGAGATGGGACTCTCTTGCATGTTGAACACCGAGGTGGGGGCTGTCCTGGCCGTGATCAGGCGGCCGATAGATCCCACCGCTCAATTCATGTCTCCCCAAGAAGACTATTTCGATTCCTCGCTCCAACAGTCCTTGAAATCCTTGCGGGGTTTCATCTTCAATCCTCATCAAGAATGGCGAACCATTGATCCTTGTATTTATCTCTCCCCATTCCTTGATGTTATACAAAGTGATGGCATTCCAGCAGCAGCCACGGGAGTGGCCCTGTCGGCTGTTTCGAAGATTCTTAAACTCGGGATATTCGACGAGAAAACCCAAGGAGCGAAAGAAGCGATAAATATTGTTGTTACTGGGATCACGAGCTGCCGCTTGGAGCAAACGGACCAGGTTTCTGAGGATGCTGTGATGATGAAGATTTTACAGGTTTTGACAGCGACTATGAGACATAATGCTTCGGTTTTGCTCACGGATCAGGCGGTTTGTACAATTGTCAATACTTGTTTTCAGGTTGTTCAACAATCTCTGAGCAGAGGAGATTTGCTTCAACGCAGTGCACGGTATACGATGCATGAGTTGATTCAGATCATCTTCTCACGATTACCGGACATTGATGTTATTGAAGGGGAGAATTCGGAATCCGATACCGAAGATGTTGATGAAAGTTCAGGGTATGGAATACGTTGCGCGGTTGATATTTTTCAGTTTTTATGTTCTTTGCTGAATGTGGTGGAAGTTGTGGAGACCGAAGGATCGACGTGCAATACAGCTGAAGAAGATGTTCAACTTTTCGCATTGGTTTTGATTAATTCTGCTATAGAATTGAGTGGCGATGAAATTGGAAAGCGTCCAAAGCTTTTGAGGATGGTCCAAGATGATTTATTTCACCATTTGATCCATTATGGGACTTGTTCAAGCCCACTTGTTCTTTCCATGATCTGCAGTACTGTCTTGAATATCTACCACTTTCTTCGCAGGTTTGATTCGAAGGGATTTAAATCAGAATTCTGAACTGAAAGTTTTGTTTTGACTTTTTGAAAAGCAATGAAACTGGAATCAGATTTGCTATTTTGCCCCTTTTGCAGGTTCATACGCCTTCAACTGGAGGCTTTCTTCTCGTTTGTGTTGTTGAGAATTGCTGTTCCAGGAGCTTCTTTGCAACTCCAGGAGGTAGCACTGGAAGCAATCATTAATTTTTTCAGGCAACCAACGTTCGTAGTTGAAGCTTATGCAAACTATGATTGTGACCCCATTTGCCGAAACATTTTCGAGGAGGTCGGGAAGTTGCTGTGCAAGCAGGCCTTTCCGGGGACCGGTCCTACTACGACTTTACAAGTCCAAGCTTTTGAAGGACTGATTATCATGATTCGCAACATTTCTGATAACATTGACAAAGAAGATGATTTAACCCCTTCAGACCCATACCCGGTTGAAATCCCAGATTATAGACCCTTTTGGGTGGATAAACCAAAAGATGATTTGGAAACTTGGGTGGAGTATATAAGAGTAAGGAAAGCACAAAAGAAGAAGATATTGATTGCTGGGAACCATTTTAATCGAGATGAAAAGAAAGGGTTGGAGTATTTGAAACATTGTCAGTTGGTCACTGATCCCCCAAATCCCAAAGCTTTTGCTTTCTTCTTCCGCTACACTCCAGGGCTGGACAAGAGCATGATCGGAGATTATCTTGGTGACCCTGATGAACTGCACCTTCAAGTCCTTAAAGAATTCACAGCAACTTTTGAATTCAATGGCATGATTCTTGATTCTGCTCTTCGAACTTATCTCGAGACATTCCGGCTCCCAGGAGAGTCCCAGAAGATTCAGAGAATCCTGGAAGCTTTCTCAGAGAGATTTTTTGACCAACAATCCTCGGAAATTTTTGTGACCAAGGATTCAGTGTTCATTCTTTGCTATTCTCTCATCATGCTGAATACAGATCAGCACAACCCACAAGTCAAGAAAAAGATGACAGAGGAAGAGTTTATAAGGAACAATAGAGCCATCAATGGAGGGCAAGATCTCCCTAGAGAGTACCTCTCCGAGCTGTTTCACTCCATATCAAACAATGCAATCACGCTTTTTGGTCAATCTGGTCCGGTAGAGATGAACCCGAGCAGATGGATTGAGTTGATGAACCGAGCCAAATTAGTGCAATCATATGTCCTTTGTGATTTTGATCGCCGCCTGGGAAGGGATATGTTCGCTTGTGTTGCTGGCCCAACGATTGCAACTCTTTCAGCATTCTTCGAGCATGCTGATGAAGATGAAATGCTCCATGAGTGCATTGAAAGTCTCATCTCTGTAGCTAGGATAGCTCAGTATGGATTGGCAGACACGCTGGATGAACTGGTTGCCTCCTTCTGCAAATTCACAACACTTTTGAACCCTTATGCCTCTGCAGAAGAAACCTTGTTCGCATTCAGCAATGATATGAAACCAAGAATGGCCACCCTTGGCGTTTTTACCATAGCAAATAACTTTGGGAAGTCACTTCGAGGAGGTTGGAGGAACATCGTTGACTGCTTGTTGAAACTCAAAAGGCTTAGGCTACTTCCCCAATCTGTCATTGAATTTGATGTTGCTTCCACTTCATCGTCCGATGCCCCAGAAGCCATGAAATCTGAGTCTGGAGTAATATTTCCCAACCATGATCCTAAATTCTTCAAACGCCAGACTTCCGGCTTGGTTAGTCGGTTCTCTCATTTCCTAACGTTAGATAGCATGGAAGAGTCTATATCTCTGGGCATGAGTGAATTTGAACAGAACCTGAAGATTATCAGACAGTGTCAAATTGGGAGTATATTTGGCAACAGTTCTAACCTACCTACTGAGGCATTGCTGAATCTTGGGCTTTCTCTGATATTCGCAGCTGCTGGTAAAGGCCAAAAGTTTAGTACACCAATTGAAGAAGAAGAAACTGTTGGCTTCTGTTGGGATTTGATCATCGCCATTTCTTTGTCCAACATTTTCAGGTTTCAAGCGTTTTGGCCTTCTTTCCATGATTATTTGCTAGCAGTTGCTCAATTTCCTCTATTTTCCCCAATCCCATTTGCAGAAAAAGCCATTGTAGGCCTTTTCAAAGTCTGCCTCAAGCTTCTAGCTTCATACCAAGCAGATAAAACTCCCGAGGAGCTAATTTTTAAGTCCATAAATCTGATGTGGAAGTTAGATAAAGAAATTCTCGACACAAGCTGTGAGTTCATAATACAGTCGGTGAGCAAGATTCTCATCGAATACCCAGCAAATTTGCAGACTCAACTGGGATGGAAATCAGCCCTTCATTTGCTATCAGTCACAGGTCGACACCCAGGTACCTACGATCAAGCAGTGGAGTCTTTGATCATGTTGATGTCCGATGCCTTCCATATCTCACGGATAAATTATGCCTACTGTATTGATTGCGCATTTGGTTTCGTCGCCCTGAAGAACAGTCCTCTTGAGAAGAACTTGAAGATCCTTGATCTAATGTCAGATTCAGTGAAGTTGCTAATCCAATGGTATAACACACCGTTCTCAGATCCAGGAAACAACTACAGTATTTCAAGCACTACAAGTACTTCGTCATCGGATCAGGATAACGCCAAAGCCCAAGAGTCCATTAACTTCACCATGAATTTATTCGTCAAGCTAGGCGAAGCCCTTAGAAAGACCAGCTTAGCACGGCGAGAAGAGATAAGAAACCATGCAATATTATCTCTTAGGAGATGCTTTAAGCTGGCGGAAGATCTGGAGCTTTCCTCAACCAGATGCATCAACTGCTTCAATCTCGTCATATTCGCCCTGGTTGATGATCAGCACGAAAAGATGATCGAATATTCCAGGCGCGAAAACGCGGAGAGGGAGACGAGAAGCATGGAAGGGACTCTGAAGCTTTCAATGGAGCTCCTGACGGATGTGTACTTACAATACCTACAACAGATTACAGAGAATCCAGGTTTTAGGACGTTCTGGTTGGGCGTTTTGAGAAGGATGGATACATGCATGAAAGCTGATTTAGGAGAGTACGGTGAAACGAAATTGCAGGAAGTTGTGCCGGACTTGCTGAGAAAGATGATCACAAAGATGCAAGAGACCGGGATTTTAGTACGTAAGGAAGATGATGATTTGTGGGATATTACCTACATTCAGATACAGTGGATAGCTCCTTCACTCAAGGAGGAGCTTTTTCCTGATGAAATGTAACCAATGTGGAATAGTAGTAAGTTTAGTTTCAAGCTTTGATCAAATAGACATCTTATGACTTCCACCAATTTTTTTTTTCCTTCTCGGGGTTGCATACTTCTAAATTACTATCTTCAGGTGATTTTTTTTTTCTTTTAACAAAAAGTTCTTAGTTTGGAAATTAAAAAAAAATAACTGTAGAATACGAAGATTCAAACTCTAAACTTATTCAATACACCTTTCAAACAATATTAGTAAAATCGATTATATTTTTAATTGTCGATCAATTTGATATATTTATAGTTTTTAGGGTCGGCTTACAATAACATCTATATGACAGCCCTGAAAAGCTTGTTTCCAATAGAATTTCCTTCTCGATATATGTTCTACAATCTGGCTTGTCAGTAATTAACTAGCAATAGAAAATGAAAAAGGAGGATTCAAAGGTAATGGATGAAGCTTGAATAATTTTAAGATGCGGATAACAGAAAAGTGAAAACTGAAATATGGCAGGCATTTTCCTTTTATAATATCACGAGGTCGATCCAGCTTAAGGGTCCAGGCTTTCTAATGGATATGTGGTAATATCTGTTGCCGGTCCAACTGGCCTTCGGTCCAGAATCAGCCTGTTAAAACCAGTTGGGCGTTTTGGTTCCAGATCATCAGGAACAAGTCATGTAAAAATGCGACACAAATCACAAACCAAATTCATTCCTTGGATTCAATTTCAAATCCTTGATACAATTCTTGAAAGATTTTACGTGCGAATTTATTAATGCAGAAATGATAGTTAAAAAATTTGAAATTAATTCAATTAATTATTTTTAAAATATGATATTCAATAAATGTGACATTCAAAATATTTAAAATTTGAATCAAAACATACAAAAATAATTTCTATATCTTAGAAACTGACCTTCTTTGTATGAAAGAGGAATGATAATTATGGAAATGGTTCCTCAAGAAACTTTATTTAACAAATTTGCTCAACATTTTCACGTACATCATTTCTTAAATATTACATTTTTTCGCTTAATTACACAAAAGATCAGAAAGATGTTTAGATCATTTGAGTGTATATATATATATATTATGAAACATAATTTAATATTACTTATAATTAAGCAATATAGGAACCCGAAAAACACTCCATTAAATATATAAACTTCTAGAAAACACTAAATGCATCATCCGGTGTAAAATACCTAGAGATAACTAAGCAAGAAATTGTTTCCCAACACAATAAAGAAATTGGATAAACAGGAAACATGAAAGTATATCTATAGTATGATTTAACTATAATGCCCGAATGTGCAAAGTGAAACAGTGATCACTTAGGACACCATTTCTTTTAACAGCCTCCAAACGCAAGAACAAAATCAGCAGTAATTTATCCATCATTGCTTATTACCTATAAAAAGTGAAAGACATAGTAATTCACAAAGTGCTTCATCTTTTTTAACTCGAAGTTTAACTGAATTATTTAATGAAGATATTTGTAAAAAGTAACATTCAATACATCAAAGATTCGAATTTAAATATTTATAATTTTTTTTATTCCAGGCTACCGTCTCTTTCGTAAAAGGAAAAAAAACTTAAGTGTTTCATCATTTCGTTACTCCCAGAGACATGGTGCATTTTCAAGAAAAGGCATCCGTGTACCAAAAACACTAGTGAAATTTTACTCACGGTGAAAATAATTAAGGGAACAAATTAGGGTAACAATTGATTGTTGTACAGAGAAGAGCAAAATAACACTTTTAATAATATTTAATCAATGTTTTAAAACAACATGGACTGATAAGTTTTGCAATAGGAAATCACACTGCACTACTCAGCAACAACCTTGTTTCTTTGCGACTAAAACAATCTTGAAATCTACTTCAATTTCTTCCACTAAGTTGTCTCCGTTTCTGAGCTCTGCTTGGTTTTCGGGCATAGCTGATTGATCTCCACTTCCATCTCCACTATTCCCTGGAAAACAAATTAAACCAGTACAGGTTTATATCTGTTGCTTTGAATCCCACCAAAGAGCATGTCAAAATAGAAATGATTGAATCTGTATAGCTTAGTGGGAAGAACTGTATACTCAACAATAATTCGGCTTGCTTGTTAATGGTGTCTTTGGCAGTTGAATGTGAAAATTGAATATTCCGTTGAGACATTTTTCACGTCGGTCTGTGATGAAGATTATAAAATTGAAAAATGAATGCTTTGTATAATGCAGTCAACTGATGATGATATTATACATTGCTTTCTGAGCCATTTACACGTTGGTCGTGATAAACTTTGTTAGAACAAATTAGCTGATCATAATTTTATTGGCTATTACTTACCCACCAATTAATCTCAGCTCTTTAGACTTCAACCCTCCTAGGATAACATTATTTGAAGATATAATTATAATGACCCCACACAATAATATCTTTTTTTCTCAGAGAAAAAAAAAAAATAGAAAATCAACCCTTCAAAGAAGAGGCATAAAGTAAATTCTAAGCACTTAAAAAAGTTATAATATATATTTGTTGAAGAATTTTTTGTTAATTTGGTTTATTGCAATAATGTTTGACTTACTTTACAGGTCTTTCTGATCTGATCTTATATTTGACAACTTTGAAATTCAAAGTCATCGACAAATGCTAATCATTAAGGCTCATGCAAGACTACAAGTCAACGGGCTTTAACTTGAAAGTTGAAACGTGCATGAGAACTGTTTTTTTTTTATTTATTAAAATTTTTTGAAATGTGCTTAATAATGGAGAAATTTCTTACTGAATTCTTGATGTTTATGTTTTAATTTCAGATGTTTTTGATGTTTAAGTAGATAAATTAGAGTCCTTTTTCTCCTTTTGTTTTTTTTTATTCATTTCAATGGTGGTAAAGCTTAGAAAAACTACAGGACTAAAACTTTTGTAAGCTACAATCGGAACAGCAAGTCAGCTATTTGAAGAAAGAAATGACCC
>JAQSVH010229893.1:28844-40785 GCA_029448705.1 Adansonia digitata
AAGGGATTCCTCAAATTCCACCTCTATAGGTGAAATTTGAGCAAAATAAAATTACTCTTTCAAATTTTAAAAATATTAAAAACCTTTTTACAAATAAATTTATTTGTTAAAATCTCTCATCCAAACACAACCTCACTATTTTTGTGGAGCATTAATTAGCGTGTATGCAAGATTATAGTTACAATTGATGGAAGTAGAGTCTTAGAAGGATTAAGTCGGGCCAAATCAAAAGAATTTTCTTGTTCACACTTCAACTCAACCAATTAAATTAAAAAAATCTATTTTACTATTTAAAATATATTAAAAATAATTTTATATTAATATTTTTGTACAACTATAAATAAATTTAAATAAAATATATCTAATTAATTAAATAATAATTTTTTTTAAAATTATAATTAAATATAAAATATCATATCTAAAACCTCATCCGAATTAAATTGAATAGATATACAACCTAATTTTTAAACAAAGTCTAAAATAAAATATTCCTCAAGTGTATCATTATATATATGACATTACAATTACATTTAAAAGGAAATTAGGTCGCAAACTCCTACAGTTAAAGCAAGCAAATTAAAAGCTGTCACCCGAAGCAGTTGTAATGTGCCACTGTGCTGAAAGAGTAAATATCACTCCACATTGTCCTCTGGAAGAGTAACCAATATATAAATTATTAATTGATGTGACTGTTCTAATTTCGTTCAAAATATATGTTTCCATGAAAACTATGTGAAAAATGATAATGAGAGGATGTATCAATGCATGAGATAAGAACGCACACAAATTCAATTTCGCTTTCTGGACTCTATATTTCTTCGTTTAATTCTTCCTTTTTATTTTATTTTTAATCTTAAAATAATGTTTTGCCTTCCAGTTGGGGGAGGTAATAAGTAATGATTGAGGGCTTTGTTGAAAATGATAGTTGAAAAATTAGTGTGTGAGAGATTTAAAAAGAAGGGCACATAAAGTCACCAAAGGTGTGGATTTCTCCTTCCAATCCATTTTCCATTGACATATTTATGTTCACCCGACGCAGGTGAAGACTTGTGCCATGGATAACTGAGGGAGGTTTCATATGGAAAATTTTCAAATTTATGTTGCGGAGTATATGGAATACGACAAAAAATTGACAACTCGTAAATTACGTCGTTGAGAAAATAAATTTATTCATGAATTGAAACGATTTAACAATTTTATTTGAATTGAGTCAATTTAAAAAAAAATTACAATTCAATTTAACTCAAATTAATATTCATTTAATAAAAAATTATTTTATTATCAAATTAATAATATTTAAATATTAAAATAAAAATATTTTTAAATAAGCTGAATTTAATTAAATAATTTTTGGGTTGGAATTCTGAATCCGACACATGGATACTTACGGCGATAACTTATGGCGATAACTGGGATCCAACCGAGTCTAACAAAACATTTCCAATCTTTCCTTTTCTAAACATCTCAGGTTATTTAAAGTGGGGTTTCTTGGAATTATTCTAATCACATCTGACGAATTAATCAGAATGTGTTTTGTCGGATTGAGACAGTGGTGTTGAGTCAAACAGCGGTCGACTGTCTAATCAAAGGAGACGCGTCGCCCCAGCTCGGTGTTCAGACTGAAACCGTTCTAACGGTTACTCAGTATTATTAATGACTAGAAAATGTTTAAATTAAAACAGATTTGTTTGAAAAAGAAAAGTATATTTAAAAATTATGATAAAATATTAGTTTAAATATTTTTAAGTTTTTTTATATTATGATGAAAATATTATAAAAGATTAAAATGTAAAAAAGTGTATATTTAAAATAATAAAAATTTAGAAATATAAATATAAAAAATTATTCTATCCTAAAGCTAATTTTTAAATTTGAAAATCTATTTTCTTGATCTTTTAATTTGAGTTATTAAATTATATTTTTAATTTTACAAATTAATTTTTTATTCATTTAATATTACATTATAAAACGCAACTTTTGATTCAAAAATTGTGTTAATATCATTGCTAAATAGGTTTAAATGGTTATAACCCATTAAGGACCCGATTCAATAATTTTTTGATCACTTTGGTTCAACCGGACCAATAATGAGATTGATTGAAGCAAAATTATCAAAAGTGATGGTGCTGAAAGTAATTGCTGTAGTATGAGATCAAATACTGTAATATTGATATTAAAATTGATAGAATATGTGTTTTAATAAAAAAGGACAATGAAAATAAAATCAAAAGAAAGATAACCAATAAAGATATTAATATAAATATCTACTGATAAATTAATTCACACTTTTAACAGATATTATTATATATTTTAAATTTTTTAACTAGTTAGTTAATCGTTATATATGTGCATAAATTTATTTATTGTATTAAATGAATAAATAATTTTAAATATTTTAAATAAATTAAAAATAAAAAAAATTAAGGAATTAAAAAAATTAAAAATTGAAATAAAAAAATCTAAAATTTCATTTAGAAAACGAAACAGGGTGAAATGAAAAAGTTAAAGTTTTTTATTTGCTTAGGTCGATAAATTTGACTTACAAGGATTATGATTTAAACAATAATTTTTATAAATTTAAACAGTCCAATCCAAATTTCTATTTAATAATAAAAATAATATTTTATTTTATAAAAATATAAGTGGTAATATATAGCAATATTTTAATAATATAGTGAATAGTTAAAAATAGATTTTCGAACTGATCCAAACTTAAAAAAAAATAATTTAAAATTCTCACTTCAACCCAATTCAGTAGCTCAACTTATAAACAAATCTATAATTTGCGAGAAGATTGGGAAAAAAATTCTTTTAAAATTTCTTTTAAAATCTCACTTGACTTTCGATGCAGTGAGATTCAAATAAAGATTTAATCAAAACCAATTTAAACGAAATTTCTGCTGTATTCCTATCAATTGAAAAGCTAAATCTTCGCGTAGGAAGGGTTCTCCTTGTCGTGTTTCATTCATTTCTGGAAAGAGCAAATCTTATTTTCTAGTATTCACTATTCGATATTAATTAAATTAATTGACAGAAATTGAATTTGGTCTGATTAATTAAAAAAATTTGGTTCGGTTATAGGAAGAAAATGTTCAAAAATTTCAATTATTAGTTAATTTTGGTTAAAATAATTGAATTAACCTAATTTCCTAAAAGATATATAAATATGATATTTTTAGTCATTAGAAGCTTTAAGTTTTATATTGTTAAATTTTTTTTACTTATTATAAATGTAACTTTTACTTATTTTTGGTATTTGAATATATTTTGGATGATTTTACATATTTGAATTATAAAAAATTAAAATTTTAAAATTTTAAAATGTAAACAATTAAAATCCAATTAAATAACTGAATTAAACGAAATAATTTTAATTCAATTAATATGATATTTTTAATTCTATTCTATTAATGGTTAAAAGAAAAAATCGTTAATTTAATTAATAATAATTTGATCGATCAATTAACCGATCCAACCGGTTGAACATTCCAACTACTTTGTTTCGAAAATTACATTAAAAAAAGAAACCTTGCAAATGCTAGACAAGAATTAAATACAAATTTCAAGAATATTTGTGGTTTTTATTTTTCTTCAATTATTGCCATATAAGTTGCCTTAATTAAAACTAGTTTAAATGGTCCTTAAAATCATTCCTCATACGTTGCGCTACTTTTTTTATGATTATATTGAGGAATGAGATTCGAATATAACCGATCATTGAATAAAGGAAAAAAAAGATATTTGTGTTAATCATTTAATTAAATATTCAAGTCCATGGAAGATATTACCTTAGAATTTATTAGAATATGGAAGAATATAATGAGAAATAGGTATGTTTAACTTCAAAAACGCGTATTTCAAGCAGTTTAATTAAAAGATTTTTTTTTATTGTAAATATATTTTATTATGAGTTTCTTATTCAATGGAAGTGACATATTTTCTACTCAACGTGACAATTATTTTTCCTTTTTACGCGTTTAAAGAAAATAAAACGAAAAAGAACAATATCTTCTCAAAACCGGAGAAAAAGTAAACTATTCTCATAAAAAACTATTTAAATACAAGGATCGTTGCGATGGATATATGTAATTTTTTAAATATTTAAATTTAAATTTAAATTTATTTAATTTATTTGATATTTAAATTTATTTTTATTTAAATTTGCATATGATTTTAAATGAAATATTTGTCATTTGAATTTATTAAATCTATTTTTAATAGATAAAATATAAAATTAAAAAAAAATATGTCAATGGTATCAAATTCAAATTTTCATATTTGTGATTTGTATAAATGAAGAGAATTCGAAAATCGAATTCAAATATCTAATACTATCTGCATCAAAACTAAAACAAAGTATTGATATCTAAAAGTTTATATTTTAATATGCTCTTAATCCATGCAGGCAATAAATCTAACATCTGAATCTAAAAATTATATTCACCAAAAAATCAAATAATGTTATATATATATATATATGATATTTTACTATTAATGGTCATCCTTGGTTAAATTACTGTCTATCTACAAAGAAGAGTGTGAGAGAAAAAACCATTAAAATAAAGATAATTATCTGATACACCAATAGTAGAATGTGAAAACTTGGGGTTAGTAGGATAACATGTGTCCTATTTATTCATTTTTTGTTATTTTAAATACATCCTAAGTGATATATATTATCTTCTTAATTCTGCTTAGGGAGCTTTTGCATTCTAGTGCTAGTATAAGGATAATTATCCTTAAAATAAATAAATACCAACTAACATGCAATCCAATCCCTTACTAATGACATAAGAAATCAACCAATATAATATAATACGAGTGAAATGCCTGCAAAATTTAATGTTACATTTGGAAACATGAATAAAAAAATTTGAATTTGAATTTTATTTGTTATGTAAATTGAGTCCCGTTATATATAAATTAATTAAGATTCAATATATGTGATTATATAAATGAAAGGTATAAAAATATAAATTTCAAATTTACAAATATATGTAGGTATTTCAAATTCATCAATAAGTAGACATCCTACAAATCCATTAATTGTAAAAAAAAAATAATAATTATAAATGTTATATTTACATATATTTTATTATACTATTTTTGAAATCTAAATTTTTAAACGCAATCTAAGAGAAATTTTCCAATTGTTGATATTATAAAAGAATTGACATGAAACCTAAAAGTTTATGAATAGTTGAATGTCTAGTGAGTCTTGTTAATCACACAACCGGCGTGCATCTTCCCTCCCCCTCTCGTTGTCTCCCCCAGAAGGCTTCGGGTTTCAACTGTCATAATCTATATCAGTGTGCAGACAACTAGCGAAGGCAGCCACAGCATTAGTTAGCATCTCATTGAAAGGTTAGCACATTGAATCATGGAACAGAATTTAAAGACTCCTCATTAAACAAGCAATCTGATGTTTTTTGGAAGTTATAGGAACACTTCTTAAATCTTGACTAAACATGTATAGACATTTAAAGAGAGATGATAAGGTTGGGTTTCTAATATATATATATATATATAACAATTGAAGAATGAAATATTCGCCCGACTTTTTTGAGTACGAAATACATGCAATTATCATTGATTCAAATGTTCAAATAAAATGCGATATTCTTTTAGTTTTCAATAAGATCACAGGCTGCTCGTGCATAAACAATTTTTCTGTGATGTTTTTCATATTTCGTTTCAAAACTCTCGTTCTACCATTTTTTTCCTGGTATCTTACTTCACTAAATCTTGCAATGACTCTATATATATATATATATATATAGATATATATTTTAAGTGTCCCACGCCAAACATGTTGGGATATTGTTATATATTTGAACGGTTTTGAAACGAAGAAGTGGATTATTGTTATAAAATTTGATATCCCACACGAATTGATTCTTCATTTACAAAATTAATTCATAAACAAAATAAACCAGTTTATATGTTTTAAGATCAAAATTAATTTATCATATATAGAACAACTTATAAACAGTTAGCCTCATAGTATACAAGATAGTAGGAAAAGAAAAAAAGAGGATAAAGCCTTATAATTAAGAAATTTTGGAACAATAACTCCATATTGACTTAGTATATAGCAAATTTGATGCAATATTCAAAAGTAATCTACATAATAGCTAATAAAACATATATATAGATGTATGTATGTATGTATGTATAGGCATAGGAAATGAAATGTACAAATTAATAACTCCAAAATGTTTTGCTGCTAAAAATGAATTGCTTTTAATTACTGATTTATATTATTGTTGAGAGTTTATTATTGATTTTATTTATTTATTTTCTAAAAATTTTTCATTGCCCCAAAAGAAATATCTCAAAAGTTATAATAGGAGAATTCCAACTTAGACATCTTCAATCCGAATCCCAAGATATAAGGGATGTGATTTACAAGATTAATTAGAAACAAAGTAAAAGAATTATAGACGCTTCTCTAATCTAATATACTAAAACATACTCACATTATCTATTAGCTTTTAAATTTTGTTATAGTTCATAATTTTAATATTTTTCACTTAAATTCCTAACAAAAAAAAATGTACGTAGAAATGAGTGTAGAAGATGAATATATATAACATTATTCCAATGAACTATATAAAAGTATACAACTATATTAATCAGTAATGAGTTAGTTATATGCCAAATCTTAAATCCAAATTCTTTATTAACGTATTCATATTTAATAATCAATTAATTAATCTGATTTTGATACATTAATAATGAATTTTTTTTAATTCTACAACTAAATTAAAAGATTATCTCTTTTATTATCACTTGTGAAGTTTAAAAACTTTTTATTGAGATATTTATCTTAATTAATTAACTATTTTTAAACAAATTAGCTAGATATGTGGATGCAAGCAAATTAAAGATAAAATTACAATTAAGAAAAGATCTGCTCAAAAATGACGTCTAAATCTCTAATTTAGATAAAACCAGCCGTGGAGAGATGTATAGAGATTAGAGAGAGAGAGAGAGAGACGGAGTCATCTGAGTTGTGAAAGTTTGATGCATATTTTTCCTTCAATAACGTTGCCCGTCAAAAGACTTTATCCAAAGCCTTATTTTTTCGGTCAAATCTGCGTTGGTCTCCACTATTTTGGCACTATTTGGGTGCCAGATTACTTCTATATAAATGCAGCTTCTCAACCCTCTTTTACCTAACTCCCACACTCTCAACGTTGTTATCCGATTACCTATCCTCATTTAATCTCCAAATTCTCTCTCTGTTTTCTCTTGCTATTAGCCATGGCGAATCCCAGCCATGCGGTGAATTTTTCAGAACCGAGAGGCTTTGCAATTACTTTCAAAGCTGATTGCAAAGAAACTTTCTTCCCTGATGACCCGTTCCATAAGTTCAAAAATGACAAACCTTTGCTGAAACTCAAAAAAACAATCCAATACTTTGTCCCATTGTTTGAGTGGTTACCTAATTATAATCTCCGTTTGTTTAGATATGATTTGCTTGCTGGTATCACCATTACCAGCCTTGCAATCCCTCAAGGAATCAGCTATGCCAAACTCGCCGATATTCCTCCAATCATCGGCCTCTGTAAGCTTTTAAAAATGGAGTAGTAATTTTTTTTTTTTTTGGATTCCATAAAAAAGAATCTGCTTGGTTTAATGGGGTTGGTTTCATTTCTCTGAAAAAAAAAAAATTGATGGTTATATCAATATTTAAATGGTGCAGATTCAAGCTTTATACCACCATTTATTTATGCCATTTTCGGGAGTTCAAAGCACCTTGCGGTGGGAACAGTGGCAGCATGCTCATTGCTTATAGCTGAAACGATTGGAGCTAAAGCATCACCAAAAGATGATCCCACATTGTATCTTCACTTGGTTTTCACAGCCACTTTCTTCACCGGAATTTTCCAGACTGCTTTAGGCTTTCTCAGGTCAACTATCGATAAAACCATTTATAAATTAGCTTTGGGTTATTGTATTTAATTTCATAATTTTATATATATTTTTTGGTTCAGGTTGGGAATTTTGGTAGATTTCTTATCACATTCTACCATCACTGGTTTCATGGGAGGGACTGCTATAATAATCTGCCTGCAACAATTGAAAGGCATATTGGGATTAAAACATTTCACAACTCATACCGACGTGGTTTCGGTTCTACGTGCAGTTTTCAGCCATAGAAATGAGGTTTTTGATCTGGGAAAACACTAGTATACAAAACTAACTTTATTGAATCAACTATTTATAGCATTATTGCTTAAATATAAATCCAAATTTTATGAAGCTAACTATCTTGAAATGGCTTTTAATTTATAAAATTGAATTTGGAGCAGTGGAGGTGGCAAAGTGCTGTTGTTGGTGTAATGTTCCTTGTCTTCCTCCAATTCACTCGATACCTGGTGAGCTTATAAGGAAAATTGTTTAATATTTAATTTTTTTTTTATATTTCACTTAAATATATATACTAAATTTTAATTTTAATAACAATGAGGTTGTTTAATATTTCTTGTGAACTCACAAAGATAATTAATCAAATTAGTCTTCTTTATATCAATAATTAATTACTCAATATTCATTAAGAGCGATTTTAATAATACTTTCATCTTTTTACCATATATGTATTTTCAGAGACAAAAAAAACCAAAGCTATTTTGGGTATCAGCTATGTCTCCAATGGTGGTGGTTGTGGTTGGTTGTCTTTTTGCATTTTTTGCCCATGCAGAGAAACATGGAATCCAAATTGTAAGTTTCTTTTTTAATTAATTCCACCATTAGATTTTCAATTTGTTTATAATTATTTTCCTTAGTTTTGCTATCAGCAGTTTGATCTTACAAGCGATCTTTTTTTTCTTGGGGGGGGGGGGGGTTCTGGTTGGTGACTTGAAGAAGGGATTAAATCCTCCTTCAATTCAATATTTGAACTTTGATCGTCGCTATCTTCCAGCAACTGTGCAGGCTGGACTTGTCACTGGACTTATTGCATTGGCTGTAAAAATCCCAACTTTTTTTACTTTAATTTTTTGTTTTCTAGCTAATATATATATATATAATGCTGTGAAAATCCTATGATTGAATCATCTTTAAAATGAAACTTTCCAGGAAGGGATAGCAATAGGGCGAAGCTTTGCAATCTTGAAAAATGAACAGACTGATGGGAACAAGGAAATGATAGCTTTTGGTTTCATGAACATTATCGGGTCTTTCACTTCATGCTACTTAACAACAGGTATATATATAGTTCTTCAATATATGAGGCAATCATCATGAGAATAGTCTCTGATTTTTTTTTTTTTTGAATCTAACAGGGCCATTCTCAAAAACGGCAGTCAATTTCAATGCGGGGTGCAGGACAGCGATGTCCAATGTAGTGATGGGATTTTGCATGATGTTAACGCTCTTGTTCTTGGCTCCTCTCTTCAGTTACACCCCTCTGGTTGCTCTATCCGCCATTATCATGTCTGCAATGCTTGGATTAATCAATTACGAGGAGATGATTCACCTCTTTAAAGTCGACAAATTCGACTTTTTAATCTGCATGGCCGCCTTCCTTGGTGTCAGCTTCATAAGCATGGATGTCGGCCTCATGCTTTCGGCAAGGATTTCTTCCAGAAAATAAAAATACTATCAGAATTAGAAATATACTTGCTTTCATCTTTTTTTAACTGAAATAGTTATCTCTATTATTTCAGGTGGGGCTTGCTTTACTCAGAGCACTTTTGTATGTGGCAAGGCCTTCTGCCTCCAAGCTTGGAAAAATTCCAAACTCAAGTTTATTTCGTGACACTGAGCAGTACCCTGGCTCAACACCGATACAAGGAATCCTTGTTCTTCAACTTGGTTCTCCTATTTATTTTGCAAACTCCACCTACATAAGAGAAAGGTAGATATTTCTATAGGGAAGTATTTAAATGTCAAACTCCACCTACATAAGAGAAAGGTAGATATTTCTATAGGGAAGTATTTAAATGTCAAACGCACGTATAATACGATAAAATATATGTATATATATTAAAAAATAACAATAAAAAAATTTAGTACCCACGAAAAATAAGGTCATTAACGATGGTAATTTCTATTTTGTTGTGGCTGAACTTTGAGTAGGATTCTGAGGTACATTCAGGAGGAACAGGGTATTTCAGATTCTAAAACTGATGCCATTGAGCATCTTTTGCTAGATTTGTCAGGTAATTTATCATTTTCCTACAAAATCCACGTCCCAATATCTAATACAGTTAAAAACAAAATGTAGGTATCTGTAAACATCAATCAAATTCATATATTTATCAGTATACGCAACAGTAACCAACCAATTCCATTTATCAATTTTGACTGATGCATGGCTACGGGCGCGGTTTGCAGGAGTTTCATCCATTGACATGACAGGCATTGAAACCTTTGTTGAATTACGTAGAATTCTGGCCGCAAAGGGTATCAAGGTAAACTGAAACATGCATGTCCCCTTTTTAAATTGTGTTAATATACAAATTAGTACATGAATCTTACTTTATTTTATGATTTGATATTAAAAAAATTTATAATTAAATATTTAAATTTTATTTTTATCACAATTACTAATACAAGATTTAATGATGCTGTCGTGTTATTTTTTATTAATAAAATTAATGTTTTTAAAAATTTTAAATTAAAAATAAATAAAAATATTTCTAAAGGTTAACGTCATCATTCTGTTGGTCATAAAAAATGATACTTAAACTTTAGATTAACACGTCTGATAAAAATAAAATTTAAATAATTATAAATTTTTTTTAATATTAAAATATAAAAAATAATATAATTCAAGAAGCAATTGGTATATTAACCCTTTCACTTTTCATCAAAACTTAAAACAAATAAATAAATAACTTTGTTTAATCATCTTTTGCAGTTAGCAATGGTAAACCCAAGGATCGAAGTTCTGGAGAAAATGACGTTAGCGAAATTCACAGACGCGATTGGGAAAGAATCTTTCTACTTGTCCATTGAAGATGCAATCCAAAGTTGTCGATTTTCACTTAATTCCGACAAAACGATGGAAGAAAATCCTTAGACGACCAACATGTTGCTTAAAAGATACTGTGGGCTATATTAAAGATATGTGAATATGAATGAATCGTGGGTGTTTAATAAGTTGAGCTCAGCAAACATAAAATCCAGGGCCAGCTTTCCAGGCCCTGAAGTCGACCGTTCCCATATCTGAATACAACAAAGGGGTTAATAATGTAATGCTGTAGTCAAGTTCTTTTTTTCTGTTTATTGGTGGTGAAAATTAAGAAAAAAGGTGCCTAAGCTGATGGATATGCATGCTGATGGTGAGTTGAAGGCCAAGTTATTGTTATGTGAATTATGAGAATCATATGGGATGATCCTGTGGTATGTTAGATAAATATGATAAATTTTTGTTATCTTTCCTCTGCAGCTTTTTTTTTTTTTTTCCACGTTTGCTTGTCTCGTTCAGCTTGTAATTTATTATGATTTTGAATGAAGCTTTTGTGCTTGCACCATGCCAGTATAGATCTTCATGTTCCTTTTATTATTATTATTATTAAAAAAAAAACAACAGCATTTCTCATTTTTGTCAAGGAATCTTAAGGTATTAAGCCCCCTCAAGATAATTCAAATTCTCCAACACGTTCATCTTCCACCCAATTACCTATTGCCCTATGTTCTTGCCAGGTCGGTCTATGGTCAGGTTATCAATTTAATCGATAGGTTTAACATGTATTGGTTATGTTTTAGATAAAATTTTTATAAATTTAACTCGACATGAATTATTATTTTGATAATAAAAAATTATATTTAAATTTAATTATAACAATATAAAAATAATATTATAAAAATAATAATATTTTTATATTATTATTACGGTTAAAAAAAATAAATTTTTAAATCGATCTGATTTTTAATTAGATAAAATATCGCAGTTTGAGTCCACACTGAACAAGTCTAATCCTATCTA
>JAQSVH010229894.1:0-12974 GCA_029448705.1 Adansonia digitata
GTTTTATGGGGGATTCGATGGGATAGTGATAAATGGATTATAGGTGGCAGTGTAAACTAGCTAAAAAGGATCATGATTGAGATAGAGTGAGCCATTGACATTCAGACACATTTTATTATTGCATCGATCATCTTATTGGATAAAACTAGATTGAAGAACTTCCTAATGGCATTCCTTACTAGTTTATCATAGTAAAAGGTATGCAACGTGTTAATAAATGTCATTGTCATCTCTTTTTGAATCAAATGGGGCTGAACCAAGGCCATATCCCTTCTCCATCCTTGAGCATATTGCTTGTAACTTTTAGTAGACTCTTTCTCCAAGTTTATAAGGGAGAAACAGTAGAGAGCCCAATCTGCCACATGTTGCCATTAGTTAAAAAAGCTCTAACTAAATCAGCCATGATTGAATCTTGACAGTATTGAGTTTGATGCACCATCAGGTGATCACCCTGATCAAATGTTAAAAATAGTGTATGAGGAGCTTCTTATTTTTCATATACCTTGCCATTTTCCTGAGATACATCCGAATATGGATAGTAGGGTCAGTGGTTCCATTGAAATTTTTAAACTTTGGTATCTTAAACTTTAGGGGAATGACAAGGTTGGCACTAGAGATATAGATTACATATTTATAGCTCTGAACTTGTCACTCTCTTTAATAGCCCTAAAATGCTTCTCTAATAGCTAGTACTTGTCCATCTCAATGACAGACATTGTAGGCTTTTGACCATTTGTTTCTCTAGTTTATCTTGATAAAGTGCTATAAGGTTGACTAGAAAAAACCCTTGTATATGTTCCACAAAAATCAGGGATAAATTGGTTTACTGTTATAGGATTTAAATAGATGACTAGTGGTATTGGTAAGGCTGGCACTGTATTAGGTTATAGCTCTTGATGACTTCCTTTTTGGGTGGCTTAATATTCTGGCAAGATAATTTTTGGAGTAGGTCAACTTTTTTTTGGTATTTTGCAGTACTGGACTGTCCCTTTTCTTTAGAGGTTACTAATAACTCCATGAGCTTTATGATTTGTGCTTGCATCTTACTTGGTAAGAAGCATTTGATTTTATGACTCCTTATACATTAACTTGAGTTGTTCTATGCGTGCTTTGTAATCATTTTCCATTAATTATTTACGATGGCATGTATTGTAGTAGCGTGAGATGATTAGTTTTGTGTTTTCTATTCAGTTTAAGAATCCTATGCATTTTAATGACCATTCTTGCATTAGACTCTATTAAAATGTGTTTATTAATGATTGTTTATGATGAAATGATGATGAATATGAAATCATGCTCCAGCATGATTATTGACATGAATAAATGAACGGAGCAGTAAAATAATCAAGTTAGTTTTGTAAATACCAGAGACAATTGGCTTATATGACAGATTTACCAATAGTGTTTTTCATAAAGCAACTCAAAGAGTTCAATTACACATGATTACATTCAAAAATATTTGACACAATTACTATGCCTAATCACATGTTCCAAGAAGTTTAATAGCTCTTATCATGATCTCTGCTAGGAATGATGTCTTACTTCAAAGATCAGGCAACCTTGATCATGTCATCTATCTTAGTCTGGGCCATTCAGATTTGCTTGATAAGATGGTGATGATGCTCTTTTTGATTCAACCATGCTTGTTTGACCATCTCTTACCATTCTCATTCTTGTTATTTAGAGGCTCTCACCAAGTCATCAATTTGGTCTTGACAAGCTTGGATGGATTGCTTTAGATTTTGAACCTAAGTGTTAAAGCTTTATTCTTGACCTAAGCTGCTATTAAGTCCCATGCTCAAGCTTCTAAACATCTATTCCTCCTTTGATAAGTAAGTGGTCATGAAAGTGAAGCCTTAATGAGCATCTCCTTAGTTGCTTTAGCTTCTTCCTTCCACTAATTTAACTCTTTACTAGGGGCAACAAGCTTTAATCTAAGTTGGCTGATGACTTACTAATGCGCGAGTACTTGTTTTTCCTTTGGGGTGCCAAGTAGTCCTTTATTAAACTCTCATGATCTTCCTTGAAGCGATTTCTCTTTTTGACAATTTTATTTCATCTTATCATCCTAGAGGTAGATGTCCATTTCTAACTAACTTTTTTCTTTCTTTGACCAAGCAATCTCTATGGTAAACCTTTCATGTTCAAATTTCCATTTAAGTAATTTGACTTTGAAAGAAGGCTTACCCATCGAAACGTAGGATGTACCCTTATTAGGTAGCAATAAAGTGTCATTGATGCAATGAACTATCCATTCATCATAACATGGAGTTATTGCATTTGCTCACTAGTATCTTTCCATGCAATAGACCTGCCTCTAAGCATGGAAGACTGACTGGGCTTTCAATTTGTAATTGTCTTCCTTATATTCAAGATCCTAGTTTTTAAAATAAGATAACTTATTGTATTGGAATTGTTACAAAACTAGGAAGTGGTACCCCACGACCCCATGAATGGCACGCAAATATAGTCTTTGCTTCTATATATGATTGATTTGAGGGACATCCATAGGGTTTTTTTGTGTAAATTGTTTTTTTTCTAAAATTCTAGAATTTTTCTACCCATTGTTCCTCAAACTTGTTTTGAGGCCATTCTTTCTCGAAGACCATCAAGAGAAGGCTGAAGTTAGAGAGAAAATTATGTGTCTTTCTATTTTCTTCAATGCAAAAATGGCTAACAAGCAAAATGTGAAGGAGCAAGGCATATTCGATAAATTCCCTAGCTTCCATTTTCTTGTAGAAAATAAGAGCTCAATGGCAATGATGGCAAATGCAAAATTAATGTTGCAACATAAACGAGAGAAACAATCTACACTGCTGCTTCCACATGACCCAAGGTCTTCAAGAATATGACTAATCCGTATATCACCAATGCATAGACATCCTGAATTTTTTTTGGATCAGTGAGGCTTACTATTGCTTCCTTTAGACTAGTCCAAGAAATGCACTCGTTATCCTTTTTGTCTTAATATGGCCATCGATCCATGACTTCATGGCTTTAAGGATCTGTGCTAGTTTCTTCTTAAAAGTTAAGGGTTTTTGCAACTTGCAATATATCCTATTGAACTTAGCTCTCTCAATATTGAGTAATATAGTGTATTCATCAACTATGGGAGCCAAATATTCCTAGTTAAAGGTGAAACATTAGTATGCTGGTTCTAGAATTTTAATGCTGCTCACAACAAGCTAACATCCAACTAGATTAGAGTCAAAAAGCTATGTCCCTATATCTTTTTATGAAGAACTTCATCTAGGTATTGCCCAACTAGCCCAAATATATTTCTACTCTTACCAATCATTCTAATGGAACTTAATCTTGACATTTTCATGGAATGTTAAGGTATAATCGAGCTGAAGAATGTCCCTTTCTTTGAGCTATCGACCTTCTAACCATGTCCTGAATTTTTCAAAAGACTTGAGAATGGGAACATACTGTTACTCCATGACAGACACCCTTTGTCAAACATTGAGCCCTAATCATTTGTCCCATGATTATAATTATAATGTATAACGTATGCAACAATCAGAAAAAAAAAAACAAAAAAAAGGAAATAGGTTAATGACAATATAAAATAATACATACATGAATAAAAAATAAAAAATATTAATAAGTCATGAAAAATGCCTTGATAACAGGTGCTATAATGCCTAAAGGCAAACATGATAAGTATTAGAACAAGTTAAGTACCCAAAGACAGCATAACGATGTCTTCGAGTTAAAAATCATCCCTTTGAGGTGATAAGATACCTTCAGGGATAAGCTAACAACTTACACGGTGACATATGTACGCTATCACCTAGTAATCGACACGTTAAGCCATCAATCGAAAAGCATAATGGCTTGTTCGGGTGAAGTTTTGCCTTTATCATGATGGTATGTTGCCTCTTAAGGACAAAACTGACTAAGCAATGATGCTCATTCATCACCACCTAAGGTATGATATGCATTAAGCTACCGTTCAGGTAGCAAATGACTTATTTTAGTTAGACAAGACTTTTTAGGGTAACATGGTTACTTTACGAGTGATGACATTCACTTGCCATCACTCACTATTGATAAAGGTTACGCATCAATCGAATGACTAAATGATGTCCTAACACTGACATGTTATATGTGTGTGACAAAGTTCATTCACTATCATTTGCATAACTATTGTATATGAGAGTCAAGCTTAGAAGTGTTTCCCCAAGTGTTCTTATTTTTTGGGTTATTCTAGTAGCATTTCATTATGGTTTGACATAGTTTAACTCATAGGGCGCACTATATGGGTTTAGGTTAAATTTAGATTGGTATCTGAATCACTTTTTTATTGATAAAGAGAGCCAACGAATCCCAATCCTAGGACTGTAGTAGGCTTGGTAGAATAGATTCGATCCGATGGATGTATTTCCCTATGCAAATACAGAGGGGTGCTTACAAAAGACATAGGTGCTTTACACCTTGGAAGGTTTTGCTATGCTTGTGCAAAAAGATGCTCACGAAGGTGAATAGCTCACTTCCTCTTAATAATTGGGACCTAACCTTACTTTGGAGTTCAATGGGAATCTAATGCAAATGCATGTGCACTGTGTGTGTCAGGGAAACAATCAAACTTTTTGTTTATCCCATATTAACATATTTATCAAATTGATATTTATATGGTAATAAGGCGATCTTTAACAATCATATGACAAAAATCATGACATGTAAAAGGTTAGTAAACAAAATTAAAGAAGGATTATAGTTAAATAATGATAAAAAACTGAGTTAATTGAGAACCCAATAAGACATGGTTAGTCATAGTCCTAAGTTTCCAAGTTGGTCCCTAGTGGAATCACTATGCTATTGGCACTGTGCCCTAACCTTCATCACAAAAGAGAGCTCACGTGACTTTTAAAATAAATTAATTTATGGAAAAATGATAAAATTCTCGACTAGAAATGTCCTCTTGATTGGGACTTTCTTTTTAACATGGGAAGAGGACTGTTAGATGAAAAGCTCATCCAATCGGTCTCGATTGGCCACCATAAAATGGCTAACACTTGGAGTTGCCCCTAATTATTTAAGGCTAGGCATGATCGAATGCCTATTAAAATTGATTATTTAGAGTTACGATACTTGAAATGCCAATTCCGTTGTGCTTAAGAGTTGGTTACATTCATAAATGTATAAACCTTCTTGTGACACCTAAAATTGGTACCTTTCTAGCCATGTCCTAATCTAGTTTCGATTTTCTCTATTTTAACTTGTCATTATTTAAATATAATTCCCTTTTTATGGATGAATTTGTATAAAATGAATCCATTTTTAAATAAATTTGAATGCATATGCGCCTCAAAGAGGTGGGAACATAAAGATTTTTGGATTAAAATATTCTTCAAATTTTGCTTTGTAAATTGGGTATTTCGTGTCAAGTACTAGAGAGATGCCAACATAGAACATTACCTTATGATTTAAAAAAATTATTTTAAAAATATGGTTGCAAGAAGTCAATCACCAAAAAAAAAAACATATTGGTAAGATGAAAAAGAAATAATATCACATAAAATAAATCATAAAAAAAAAAACAAAAGAGAGATGTTTAGAATGTGTCTCATATTCGTCATCGATTATCTCAAACTAACCAAGTCGACAATTTTGGTGATGCATTTGGATCTACTAATTAATCCTAGCACAAAAATTGGGTTTAATTTTGATAGAGATTTGGAATAATTTGGGGAAAAAATTGATTTTTTTCTTTACAATTTTTGAGAAAAACGAAATTGACAAGTTTAGATTGACGAAATTTGATTATTGCTTGACAATTTTGAAAAATGAGATTGGAGTATCCCCTTGAGAATTAGGGTTAAAGTATTCCCAAAAATGAAAATTTTAGCAATCTTTGAAATTTGGATGACATTTATAAAAGTAAAAGTGGAGTATCCCTGAATATGAAAATTTTAGTGATTTTTTAAATTTGAGTGACAATGTAAAAGTGAAATTAGAGTAATCCCTCGAAAAATGGGATTGTAGTATCTTCTTTCATGAAAACTTTGATGATTTTGAAAAAATGAGTTTAAAGGATTAACCTTGACAAGAGTCCTATGGTTTCTTGACGAAAATAGGTGATTTTTTTATTAAAAAGAAACTTGATAAAAATAGAGATTACATGGCAATGATTGCTTATGCCTTGACCCAAGCCTATGAGGTTGATGCCCATATTTTGACTTGAAGGGGTATATCGATACCACTTGAGGCATTCAAATGCCTTGGAGTGGGAATTTGAAAGAATCAACTAATCTTGACCAATGCTGAAAATAGGGGAAAGCATTACATTATTGCTCTTTTTGATTTTATTTTGGGCTAATTTATAGATTTTGAAGATCAAATGAGGTTCCATTGGAAATGTGACTCAATAAGGTTTAAGGAAAATAATATTTCAAAAATCCCTAAAAATCATATTCCAAGTGGAAATAATTTTTAAAATTAGGTAATGTGAGACATTGACAACAAGTGTAGGGAAAAAAGGTGTGTCAAATTTTGAAAAATCACTGCTAACTCATACAGAATCATTAAATCACAAATATGCCTTCTCGAAAAGAAAATTTTACAAAGTTTTTGGAAAAATATTTTAAAAATGCATAAAAATCATCTGATGAGCCAAAATGGCCCAAACAAAATGTAACTTGCTGATTTTAAAGGGTCCAGACAATATTAGTTTGGAAACTTATAACTCCCTCACCTGGAATGATTCAAGGGTAAACGAGATATTATTGGAAAGGTAATTAAAATCCTTTTTTAAAAGATATTTAGAATATTCATGAAAAAAATTTTTAGCCTTTGAAAATGATTTTCAATCATGACTGTAGTGGTAAGAGCAAAAAACAAGGAAATTTTTTGGTTTTTCAGGTTTCTTATGGCCAAATCCAAATGGCTGAGGCAGGATGGGAGAGTGACATGAGTGTCACAAGCTCATTTCATAATTGTAGGGTAGTTTGGGATAATGAAACAACACATTAACCATGTCATTTAATGCAAGGACTCTAGATAATGACTTAAGGCACAAACAAATTTTCGTGACATTCAAAAGGCATTTATTTTTGAAAATAGCATATTTGGTCTTAATAATCTCTAGATCCAGACATAAAAAACTTAGATTTTCCCCTAAGATTGAAAGTCTAAAGAATACAAAAAAATTAAGTCCATGTTAATCCTTATTTATTATAGTTAACATGGCCTTAACTGGGGGCTTTAGGAAGATAGATTTTTTTGACAAGGACAAATAAGCATTTTGACAAACACATGACAAACTAGATGAAATGTTCATGAGAATAAACATGATAGGCATGATCAAACACATAAAAATGGCATTTAAGCATGAAAATGATGACAACATATCGAGAGATGAGCACAAAATGCATAGAGATGCTAGTTAAATGCATGATATCAAAAATATTGTCATGGAGATGATAAAAAAATGCTTGAACAAAAGAGAAAAGCTTGCTGGAATTTCAAGATAGCATCAAAATACATTGGCAAAATGTACCAAGGACATTGAAAGGGAGAAACATGATAGGGGAATCAATAAAGCATAAAAAATCCTATATCTACCACATCCAAGGCCATAAAATGCATGGAAATCCTAAAATAAGGCCGTAATCAACATATATAGGATTGCTAGGAATGATGAAAATATAAAAATAAGTAAACAAAAGGGAAAAAATGTACCCTAAGAAGCTTTGGGAGCCTTCATTAGGAGGTTGAGTAGAAAACGTGTTGAACTTATAGCTCACTTTTAAACCTTTCCTTATTATGATTTTAGCAAAAAAAAAGGTGGCCAAGAATGGGCTTGTTTAGTATATCAATAGAAGGGTGTTTTGTGAGGTAAGGTGATGGTTTTAGAGGGTTTTAGGAGGGCTTAGGAAGGTTACAAGAATGGAAGCTACAGTGTAAAGAAATGGTGTAAAGGTTTCTTTTAGCTGAGCTCATAACATATCTTATATATGATTCATTCTCAACACTCAAAAATCTAAGAAATGTGGGGCTTTTGAGTCCATTGGGGTAGGCAAAAGGGTGACTCATGGTACCAAATAGAAACCTTTTAGCATTTTATTGGCTGAGGCATAACTTTGGCAGTAGTAACAAACCATGTAGGGCTAGTAGTATGGGTAAAGTTAAGCTTGCCCTTCATCAATCCATATTTTCTCATGAAATGCCCTTAAAACAAGCTAAATTGATCATTCAAAATGTTAAAACCCAATGTTAAAGCTCAAAAATGAAGTCCATACGATTTGTATGCAATTATATTTCACTTATTAACAATGTTTAGGCTAAAGTCGTGATCAAATTTGAATGGTTTAGTGTCATGGTATGAAAAAAGCAAAATGTCTCGAAGAGGCCAAAAAAAGCCTTGTATATCAATACAAGATTTCTTGTATTGATATCAAGGGATAATTTTGCTCAAAGTATTGATACTTTGAAGCTTGTTTTGATACCTGGCCTCCTAATATCGATATAATGGAATTATATTAATAACAAAAATAAAATTTCCCTAAGTATCCATATTTCTCAGCCAGTATCAATACACATTAACCTTAAATCATGATTTTACTTCCAAACAAATTACTATCAATACTAAAGCCTCTTGTATCGATACCACAGCCAAAATTTCCCCTAAGTATTGATACTTCATACCCTATGTTGATACATCTTGACTAAAATTCATGATTTGAGCTTCAAAATAACTTCGTATCGATACATCAACCTCTTGTATTGATACTGTAATGAATGTATCGAATGGCCTTTTGTATCGATATCTGCTCATGCAAATGCAAATTTTATGCACCTTTGACTCCCCAAATACCTTACCTTGGCTAGGCTTAATGGATGTCTAACTTAGATGGCACCTCAAGTAGTGACTTTCAATTTTTTTATTTTTCTTTAATACAGTGCCTAGGCATTTCAAACTATCTTCAAAAAAAGTTTCACCCATAGTCGTGCAAACTAATAGTGTTAAGCGACATGGCATCTGGCAATTGTCCCCATTTTTATTTTCATTATTTTGTTCTATCACCTCTCAATTAAGTTCAGAGATGTTAGAAATTGGCTCAGACAAAATAGGATGTCTACATAAAGAATTATTCTTTTCATAACCTTTGATTAAGGATCAACCTCTACATCGCAGGCATGAAAAAAATTAGAGAAAATTTGAGAGGTCGATTTCCTATTCAAATTTCTAAAAATAAATCTTAACATTCTAGGTTAAATGCAAAATGAGCTGAGTTTCCTAAAATTTGTAGTTCCTTCTAGGAAAAAAAAGAAAAAGAAAAAAAAAGGCAAGATAGAAAAAGAACAAAACAAAAAGAGAAAGTGCAAAGAAAAGGAAAAATAAATCAAAAAGGAAAAAAAGATAAAGAAACAAGGAAATATAGGACTTTAGAGAAATAGAAAGGAGGAACTCCTCATGAAATGAAATGATCATTGATCTAATCACACTCAAACACTTTATTGGACCTTTACATCTTTTTTTTTTCTGAACTGTGAACCTTGGCCTACAGTACATACCTTAAAAAGTCTATTTTGATCAAGTATAATTATTTGAACTGATAAGGCTAAAATATGAAAAAAATGAAGCTCTAAGGTGAAACCCAAAATAGGTAGTCTAGATTGAAGTGGGAAAATTTTCAGTATCACTCATGAGACTACTGAGATCTTGATAAATAGAAAGTCATTTTTAAGAAGTCCAAGGACATGTAGCGATATTTAAATACCCAAGACTCAAACATGAAAATTAAATTCCTTACTCTTTTCCAAAATTTTAAACCCTTTTTAGCCATACCTCGATACCTGTTGAAATGTTAATAGTTGTAAAACTTAAAGGAACATCAAATTTGTTTGATTTTCAAGGAAATTCATATTTCATACAACCTAATCCATTCATGCCTAGGAAAATAGGGTAAGTATCCTATTCATTTTGAAATTTTTGGGCCAACCAAAGTATTTTAAGCTTTTCAACCTATTTTGGGGAAATAACTAGTTTATAATTCATAAATTTTTAATAAGAGATCTTTAGTTTTTAAAAACTTAATATCACATGTTTCAACCTAGAGGTTTGGAAAAAAAACATTTTTTTAGTAAAAGCAATTGTTTTAAGAAGCTTAAAAAAGAGCACCTAATAAGAGACAAAGGTCTTTCTAATTAGGGGGCACTAAATTGAAACAAGGCTTAATTCATAAAAAGAAGAAGATAACATGAAAATTTAGTAGTTGCATCACTTTACATGCATTTACCTTTTAATGACATTTGCACTTACATCACTTTACATGTATTACACTTGCACCATTTCATGTTCATTTGTCTTATTATTAATATTTGTTTTCCTATTACTTTACAAGCATTTAAATTGGCAAGTTGTGGGTTTACATCACTTGACTTTTTCGAATAGTGTTATCATCTTTAGGATCATTGAATTATCATACTCATTTAATGATTGTGATTGCTTCAATCATAAAATAATCACACATTTCTAAAGTCTTTAGTGGTGGAACTTGAAACACTCAAGAAATTTCAAGTCTTCAGTGGTGAATCCAAAGCATCAAAAGTGTTTATTTTAGAAACAAGCCTTGGGTGGAAGAACTCAAAGCATTTAAGTTTTTTAAAAAGTCTTTGGTGGTGAAATTTGAAGCATTCAAAAGAATTTATTTAGGAAAAAAGTCTTTGATGGTGAAATCCAATACGTTCAAAAGAATTTGTTTAAAATCAAGTCTTCTGTGGTGAAATTTGAAGCATTCAAAAGAGTTTGTCTAAAAAAAAACCCTCTGATGGTCAAATTTGAAGCATTCAAAAAGAATGATTTTTAAAGTCTTTGATGATGTATCCAAAGCTTTTAGTGGTGATAACTAGAATAATTTTCAAAGTCTTTGGTGGTGTATCCAAAGCTTTTTGTAGTGATAACCAAAATAATTTTCAAAATATTTGGTGGAGTATCCAAAACTTTTATCTAAAGCTTCTGATGGTGGTAACCAAAATAAAATGCCAAAGTCTATAGTGGTGTATCCAAAGCTTTATTTGTGATAACCAAAATAATTTTCAAAGTCTTTTTGGCATATCCAAATCTATTAGTGGTGGTTATTAAACTACTGTCCTTCTCATAGCTTAAAAATTAAGTAAAATATTTTGAAAGCGAAACCATTTGGATACTTACTTATTTAAAATTGAAAATTATGACCTATGTCATTTCAAATAGGTCAAAAATTAGACATTATCTCCGTCCAAATTGAGTCACCATTTTTGACTGATGGTTTTCTCCTGTTATTTTCTTGACTAACATGGTTTTGCCTTGATCTCAATCGATGGTTTCATTCCAGTCATCCTTTTGACTAATATGGTTTTCCTCAGTCAATATTTTCATCTAATGGTTTTCCTTAATCGTCCTCTTTAATTACAATTGTTTCACCCTAGTCGTCCTCTTTAATTACAATCGTTTCACCCTAGTCAAACTTTTCAACTAAAAGTTCTACCTTGGTAATCTTTTTGACTAATAGGTTTCCCCCTAATCATCCTCTTTGCTATCATGGTTTCACCCTGGTTAACTCTTTCGACTTAGGTTATGCCCTAGTCATATACTTGATAATTATGGTCTTACCGTAATCAATCTTTCTGATTGAAGTTTTAACCTTGGTTAATCTTTTTGACTGATATTTTCATTATCGTCATCTTCTTAACTAATAAGTTCACATTAGTCAATCTTTTCGATCGATAGTTTCATCCTAGTCATCTTTTTTACTAATATAGTTTCACCTTAGTCAATCTTTTTTATAATAGGTTTCACCCTAGTCAATCTTTTTAATCCATGTTTTCATCTTGGTCATCTTTTCCACATTACAGTTTTGCCCTAATCGATCTTCCTAGCTGAAGGTTTCGCTATGGTCACCCTTTTTGATATTATGGTTTTTCCTTGGTCAAACTTTCCAATTAAAGGTTTGACCTTGGTTATCATTTTGACTAATAGGTTTTGCCCTACTTATCCTTTTTAATTATTATGCTTCCACCCTAATTAGCCCTTTTGACTTAGGTTCAACCTTAGTTACCTCCTTAGTTATTATTGTTTTGCCCTAGTCAATCTTTTTGACCAATAGGTTTTCCCTAGTCACTCTTTTTGACTATTATGGTTTTGCCCAAGTTAATCTTTTTAACTGAAGGTTCTACTGTGGTCACTTTTTTAACTATTATGATTTAACCTAGTCAACCCTTTTGACTTGGGTTTTGCCCTGTTCACCACCTTGACTATTATGGTTTTGCCTTGGTCAATTCTTTCAACTTAGGTTCTACCTTGATCACCTTCTTGACTATTATAGTTTTGCCCTAGTCAATCTTTTTGACTAATAGGGTTCACCTTAGTCAAATTTTCCAATTAAAAGTTTTGCCTTGGTCACCTTTTTGACTAATAAGTTTTGTTATAGTCATCTTTCTTGACTATTAAGGTTTTGTCTAGTCAATCTTTTTAACTTAGGCTCCACCTTGGTCACCTTCTTCTACTTAGATTCCACCCAGGTCACTTTTTTCGTCCTAAAGTTTTGCCCTTGGCCATTTTTTAAATTTTGAATTTTTCACCAAAATCTATCGTTACAAACTTGTTTAAATTTATTTTTCCAAGACCTTATGGTTTGAAATAAATAGTTGCCTATGGTCTTTGCCCTGTTCTTGATTCTCAGTAAAGGCTAATGAGGGGCAATTGTAGACATCTAAATTCATCTAAGCCCTTTTTCTAGCAACTTGAAATATCTAGAACCAAGAATCGGGTGGCCATCCTAATGAAGGTCAACCTCTTCTAGGTAGAGCTGACCTTTCTTAGGACCTATTTGACTATGTCTAAATGGTTACTTATGGTCACGACTGAAAGATTTAATTTTAAGGTCTGTAGGGAAGAAACCCTAGATAAAAAAAGATAAGCATTCTAGAGGAAAATTAGCTTTTAAATTTATTTTTGTGAAATTTCAAAATTTAATTCTGGATAT
>JAQSVH010229957.1:0-12968 GCA_029448705.1 Adansonia digitata
GAAATAAATTAAAATTTTCAAAACTGTTTTAATGGGAGTTAAATGAAAATATTAGATGAATTTTAAAAATTTTAAACTAAAGAAAATCCTCCGAAAACATTTATGGAATAAAAAACTTGATTTTTCAAAAACAAAGGAATTTCAAGGAAAAAAATTAAAACTCATGAAAATGAATGAATTTTTAAAAACTGAATTAAGGTGAATCAAATAATAATATTTGATTAATTTTTAAAATCATAAATGATGAAAAATCACCTCAAAAACATTTACGGAGTAGAAAACTCCGTATTTCAAAAATAGGGGGATTTAAAAAAAAAACTCATGAAAATAAATAAATTTTTGAAAACTGAATTAATGTGGATCAAGTAATAATATTTGATGAATTTTAAAAATCATAGACCCAGAAAAATCACCTTAAAAACATTTATAGAATAGAAAACTCTGTATTTCAAAATACGAAAATTTCAAAAAAATGCAAAACTCATGAAAATAAATGAATTTTCCAAAACTAATTTAATATGAATCCAAGGATAATATTGGATGAATTTTGATATTTGAAACTCGAGAGGCTTCCACCGAAAATTTAACAAGTAAAGAAAAACTTGTATTTCAATATTGGGAAAAATTATGGAATTTCATTGACACTGAAGTAAAACAAATTCAAGACCACATATTATTTAACATTAATTTCCAAAATGAAGAAAATAAACTTGTAAAATTTTAAAAATAGATCAACAAGAACCAAAAGTAAAATTCACGAGCATGATACTCGTAAGACTACAAAATTCAAAATTAATGTACAAATTTACAGTTTGACACTTCATGGTAAAAAATGCCGATACATATTTTTCTTTGAATATTTATGATTTTTTGGAGTATATATTGGCATAAATGCTATACACGTATCGGTATAATTATGTAATGGTCAACTTCCAAGTTTCATGAAAAATTCTCTAAAAATTCTTAAAAATGAAAATTTTGACCGAGATATCTTTCATAGAAACAAATTTTCAAAATTTTGACAAGGAAAGATAAAAAAATAATTTTTTTCTTAAATATTCGTCTTATATATTCAAAATTAGAGATCATAATATGACTTTTTTTGTCATCTGAACTTACTATTATTTAAATTATGACTAAAAAGGTCTTAAAAATGTCTTGTTCATCTTAAAAATATCAGTTTTAATAAGGATGGCCAATAAGTTCTTGATCTTGGATATTCAAAAATATTGCAAATGAGACCCGAACGAAATTAGGTGTCTACAGTGTTAATATGGAGAGCTTTATAGTTCTTCCTACCTTTGTAAGGTATTTCATCATCATTGAAAGATATGTAATTATCTGCAGCAATATTGCTCACCAGATGATCCAGTTAGCTTATCGGAATATTAGGTGGGACATAAGCTTCATTAAAGACCTTAAGTAGAGCATTGCTATGAGCTTTGAAACTTAAGAGCAATGACAACATATATATCTGAGCGGGTTACTTGTTTAGCTGATTAACAATGCTATATTTGTTGTGCTTAATGAATTAGAAAAATTCTATAGCCTTTTTCTTGCTTATTGATTCTTTTATCGCATTTGATTGTTTTCTTACCAACTTTAGTGTTTGAATCGCTAAAGGAGTGTTTTTTTTTGTTAATTTTGGCTTGGAATAACTGAGGCATAGCATCTGTAACTATGAGTTAGATGGCTTATTTTTGTAAGGACAATGGTGGCTGCTTGTTGGCTAGATTCCCTTGTCATCACTACTCTATTTTCATATTTCCATGACACTACTTTGTCCTCTTTATATGGGAAAAGAAATGAAAATTGAAAAATCATTCTCAGTGCAGGCTGCGTAGGCATGATTTTGGTATCTAGCTTATTAGCAAATAAAATTAATGGTTTTTTGATCCCATAGAGGAAACCTTCCATTTTTTTTGTAGCATTGATGGAAATGTCTATATCCTCATCCTGCTCTGTATAGAACTCAATATCTGAACGGTCCATCATCTCTTGGACCAATCTTAAGAATTTTGAATAGTGCTACAAAGTGTACTTTTGTCCATAATGGCAACAATGGGATCTAGCAAGCTCTTCATCTTGATATTAGCCTACTAACTTGACCTTTATAAATACTTCTCGTACACTGCTCATTGGCATTTTAACTTCTTTAACATATTTCTTAACCTAACAATGTTTTCCATCAATCACAACATTTACTCTCAATTTTACATGGTTTGGGAGTAGATTAGCTCCAACATTAGGTCTTGCCCTTTGCTTGATTTGATGATGTTGCTTTTCAATGGGCCCTAAACTTTTCTTTTGAAAGAAGTGTAATTTTCAATGCTATGACCTTGTACTTTAGCATGGTACTCGCAATAAGCATTCTCGTCATACCATTTACGATAAGAAGACAATCTTGGAGTTATAAATACTGGAGCTACTAATTAACCTGCTAGTAGGTGAGCATAGACCTCTTTATTAGAATAGGAAACAAATCGAAATGCTTTTTTTCCCTAGGGGTTTCTTGATTATTTGGTGCCCTAGTGTTACTTTGGTTGTAAGATTGATGTATCTAAGTAGAATTTTACCTTGGGTTTGATGAAAAATTCATGGTGGGCTTGAATCCAAGAGAGTACACTGTTGTCATACTGGGCCATACAAGTTAAAGCCTAGATATACCATGCTCGATATTGAATAAGGATTTTAGGAGATCTCAATAGGGCTCTCGCTAAAAGCATTCACCTTTTTATCTTTGCATTTGGCAGTAGATTTCTTAGTTGAACTAGAGGATCCCCTTCTTAACATCTTGCTAGTCTTTATGGAATTGTCAATCATTTCTCTGAATATCACCATATCAGTAAAATACTTTGTAGTTTTCCTCATTTACTTCTCATAGTAAAAGCTTATAGAGAGTTGAGAAACATAACTATCATCTACTTTTTGGTTAGTGGAAGGTGAACCTAGGTTGCCTTTTCTCGCCACCTTTGGACATAGCTTAAAGTTTTTCGTAGTTTTTCTTGCCATGTTCAATAGAGAAAAACGATCCATAGCCTAATTGAATACATGCTTCTACTGATAAAAGAAAGCTTAAGCAAAATCTGCCCCAGACTGAATTCTAATTAGGTCAAGCTCTATATACTATCATGCAGCCACTCAAGTTAAACTGTCTTGAAAATAGTGTATTAATAGTTTCTCATTTTCTTTATGCCTAGCCATCTTTGGTAGTAAATACAGATTTGTGTAATATGGTTTGTGGTCCCATATTATTTATGAAAATCTAGTACTTTGAATTGGGTGGGACAAAAAGGTTTGAAACTAGGCCTAAGGATTTGGCATCCACAATTCCAAACTTATCACTCCCCACAATAGCTCTGAGGCATTTCTCTAATTATACTTAGTTTCATTTTCAACAACTTTGGCACACTTTAAACTAGCTACTTTTTCTTATTCTATCTGCTCAATGAGGTAGGGAACTAAAGGATTTGTAGGCAACAATCCCATATCCACACCATGATATCCTTGAGCCAGATACGATGTTGTCATAGGGTTTATATAGATGAATGATTGAGAAGGCGGGGTTGGTGTTGTTAAGGGTGACTATTCTTAGGATGCTCCTTCAGGAATATTGGTGACCTTAATCCCTCCATTCGGATTAACCTCAAGATTGGCTGCATCTGTACCTTGATTAGCGATATTTGCTGCCCCTTTATCCTTTAGGGTAGCAATAAGTAATTTTGTCAATTAGCAACTTGACTTTACAGTTTATTAGTCTTATAAAGTAATTGATCTTGAGCTTCTTGATGCATAATTTCAAGCCTCTCGATATGTGCCTAGTGATTATTGTCCATTGTCTTCCAATGATAACGGGTATTGTATTGGTGTTGGGTGTTCGATTTCGTTTTTGAGAACCCTTGCACTTTAGGTTAGTGCCGGATTAGACTTATTAATATAATGTTATGATGTATGCAAGAATGAAGATGAAATCATATGCATATGATAATATTATGGAAAAAAAAACATAACTAAACAAATTAAATCATGTATGCAAATGCAACAAATAGTTGGATTTATGCAACAACTCTAGAATAAGTATCTTTCATTGGAACAAAGCATTAAATACAGCCTATTTAGTTTGAAAGTGATCAAATATGATACTATCGCATGTTATTACATTGTTTAATTACAAGTTCTAGAAAATTCAACAATTTTTGTCCACTATCTCCTATAGGGAATGAAGTCTTGTCTCATAGATTTGGCTAGCTAACCATGTCATCTACATTGATTTAAACCATGTGGGTTGTAGGAAAAATTGATCAGATGCACAGTGAAAATTTTTTAAAATTTTTAATCCGACCACACTAAGTTATGTTGTTATATACAATAAAACCATCTTAATGACTTACTTGAGTTGCAAATCTAAAGATGCTGTCGAAGAATTTTTAGATCTGTCTGAAGGCTTTAACCAACTAGCTTTCTCCTCTATTCTCCAATTCTTGGATGGTGAACTATGTGGGTACTCTTGGTTTTGATCAATTTTAGATTCATACGGCTTGGTTCTCTTTAATGACCACCTTGTGTGACCAGGTTTAGAATCATGAGATATTGTGATTAGAAATCTCCATGTGTGGCCACAAAGTCTAAGAAAAACCCTAGGCAGAAGCCTTTTATTTATATTAGGTAACCTTAATTTTAATTTTTTATAATTAAAATAATTATTTTATTAATTCCATAAAACCCATATGTTGTGCCAACTCTAATATGGGTGCCCATCATAATTTGGCCCAAACCCCAGTGTCCATAGACAATATTTTGGCCTAAATTTATTTTATGGAATTTACCATGTTTAATTTGCATACTAATTAATTCTAATTAAACTGTTAATTTTATTTAATCTAATAATTTTCCATAACTCCAATTCTACTTAAAAATAAAATCGTGACAATTTTATTCGAATAGAATAATTATGTACTAATTATCAAAATAAAATTCACTATAATAAAATAATTAATTTAATCATAAAATAAAACAAATAAATAAAATAATTTTTTAATTGATTTGGAATATTATCCATATTTAATTTATAAATAAATATTTAAACAAGTCTTAATAGATATTAAATGAATTATATAAATAATAAAATTTCCATATCTATTCAATTTAAATTAATTCTTATAATTATCAAATGATAAATATTAGTAATTTAAATTACTAATTCTTGTCTAAATAGATATTTAATCAAATTAAATATATATATTCTAAATAAATAATTCCAAATCATTTATTTATTAAAGAAAATGCCCATACTTCTAAAGTGAGTGAATCCAACGTACTACTTCACTATATTGCAAATCTTTCAACTCTGGATATTCCGATCAATAACCAATCGTAAAGGAATTATATTAAGCTGGTGGATGGACTAATTGGATATATATAATTAGACTATAATTATCTATGTATCAATTATTCTATCTCGAATAATTAATCATATAATTCATAATCTTAGAGTCATACTACTAAAGACATGAGACTACACTCCCAATTATATACTGTATTACTTAAGCTTTATAAATAGCCTTTTAGTCCAATAACCTTGTCATATGTATAATACCCTTATATGATATCTGTGGTCAACTTAAGGTTAAAAGTCCATTTTACCTACTTGATCACCTTATCTTAAAGTTCCATTGTACTCTCCATGTGAAAATGATTGTTCACCACATGTGAACAATGTATCATTTGACATATAAATGACTGAGGCCTTATCATTTTCATTATACCGTATAATGCCTTTTAAGAAGATAACCTTAACTCTTTATGGGAGCTATGATTCCATATCTATAAATAAGACTCTCATCAAGTATAAGTTATAGGCCTAATGAACCGGTCTAATAGCTTACTACTTTAAGATACTTTAGCCTTTGAAACATCAAAGCATACAAGTTATACAAGTGGAGTCAATTACTTGCTTAGGATTAAGGTCATTACACAATAAACGTAAAAAATGAATTAATATATGTAAACAAACTTATAAATGAACTAATTGCACTTTGGTCCAATCTAATATATCACCACCTCTAAGTAATATATATGTCTCTACTTAGGAGTCAAACTGCTCTAGATGATCAAGACAAACCATCTCTCAAGTTGGACTTCGGTGATATAATATTCTTAACATGAGTTAATTGATCATACTATCCTGATAGACTATGGACTATCAATTTAGACTACTTACCTTAGAATGTTGTCTTCCTACATATAAAGTCCATTATATGCAACATTCTAATGGTATAAACATAAATAGTTAATGAGCCATATTTGCTTTCATTTACTTTAACATATAAATCTAAATAAAGACTAAATAGCAATGATATAATGATAACTCGAATATATATATAAATAATCATTTTAAATTAATGAAATACATCAAAATTTCTTTCATCTTAGAGCATTCATAACAATCTTTTACTTGCCTTAAGGAAGTAAATGAGTCATGTCTTTCATCCCCATACCCTCAACGTGCCATTCAAAACTCTTAGCCACCAGAGTTTAGTACAGGGATCAGCAAGGTTGTCTTCAGATGCAATTTTGCAGACATCAACAACTCTTTCCATCACTAGTTCTTTTATAATGTGGTATTTCATGTTTATATGCTTTGTCCTCTTATGGTATCTAGATTCCTTTGTATTTGTTATTGCCACACTATTATTTCAATAAAATATAATAAGTTTATCCATACCAAGAATTACCTCAGTGTCTCTAAGGAACTTGCAAAGCCAAGTTGCTTTGTTAGACGCTTTAGAGACAGCCATATATTTGGCTTCCATCGTGGAATCAGTCGTATAAGTCAATTTTACATTCTTCCACACAATAGAGCCTCTCTTCCTAAGGCACATATAAACCTGGAAGTTGATTTCCTTGAATCCTTACAAGTTTTGAAGTTTGAACCATATATCCTGTAGGTGTTAGGTCCTTTTTGAAATACACCAACATATAGTTTCTTGTTCTCTTAAAATACCTGAGTATATGCTTCATGGCTTACCAATGCTTGTTACTAGAGTTCAATTGATATCGACTTACAGTACTAATCGCATAACAAACATCTTGTCATGTGCAAAGCATAGCATAAATGAGACTTTCTGCAGCGAATGCATAAGGGACTTTCTTCATACGCTCCCTTTCTTTAAATGTCTTAGGGCAATTATCCAATGAAAGAGTGAGTCCTGCCATAAAAGGTTATAAACCTTTCTTCGTATCTTGTATTGTATATCTTTTAATAATTTTTTCAATGTATGAAGCTTGGGACAAAGTTATCATTCTGTTTTCTCGATCTTCAAAGAGGCAAATGCCTAGAACATAATTAGCTTCCCTTAAATCATTCATGTCAGATTATTGCAACAACCATTATTTGACCAATGAAAAGTTCCCTCCATTATTCCCAATGAGTAGTATGTCATTGATGCATAGAACTAGAAACACTACTTTACCCTTTTTAATACATTTATAAACACAAGGTTCATCAACGCTTGCTTAAATTCAAAGACCTTGATTGCTTGCTCAAATCTTTGGTTCCATGAGTGTGAGGCTTGCCTTAATCCATAAATGGATCTAAGTAATTTTAAACTTTCGCTTCTTGGCCTTTTACTATAAACCTATCTAGTTGCATCATATAGATGTCGTTGTCAAGATAGCAATTCAGTAATGCAATCTTGATGTCCATTTGCTAGATCTCATAATTAAGAGTCGCAACACTGGATAGAAAAATATGAATGGACTTTACAATTGCAATAGGCAAAAAGGTTTCATTATAGTTGACACTAGTGCTTTGCATGTATCCTTTTGCTACTAGTCTACCCTTAAAGGTTTTAACATTTCCTTTAGGATTCCTCTTTCTCTTGTAAACCCATTTACACCCTATAGGGTTTACTCTTTTGGAAAGGTTTACAAGCTCTGAGATAAAATTGGATTTCATCGAATCCATCTCAGTATTCATAACCTTTTTCCCAAAGCTTAGAATCAACATTACTCATAGCTTCATCATAAGTGGTTGGATCATCTTCATGTTCCATGGCCTTAGATTAATAAATCTCACCATTGCCCTCCTAATATGATAAAGCTCCTAGGTGGTTGGTCATTTGCATGTCTTTCTTTAGAACATAGAATAGAATCTAAGATTGAAATCTGTAGAGCAACTTTATTTCCTGATAACTCCTTGAGCACCATTTTACTTCAAGGCTTAAAATTATTCATGTAACTTTCCTCAAAAAAGGTTCTAGGGATTGATACAATGACTTATTTTGCCTTCAGGTTATAAATAGTCCTCTATTTGTTCCTTTAGGATACCCTACAAACATGCATAATTTAGAATGAGATTCCCACTTTTTTACTTTCTTATCCAATATATGTGTTAGGCACCTTCATATTCTCATATGTCCAAGAGAGGGTTTATTACCCTTCCATAACTTATATAGAGTTTTAGGAATTGACTTACTTAGAACTTGGTTGAAAATGGAACATGTTGTTTGTAGTGAATATCCCCAAAAGGATATTAAGAGTTTTGAATAACTCATTATGGATCGTACAATCTCCATTAAGCTCCTATTTCTTTTCTCTGCTACACCATTTTGTTATGGAGTACCTAGTGCAATCAATTGGGATAAAATCTCATTTTCTAAGAAATTCATCAGAGAGGTATTCACCACTTCGATCAGATCAAAGTGTCTTAATGGATTTACCTAATTGCTTCTCTACTTTCGCACGATACTCTTTGAATTTATCAAAGGTTTCACTTTATGGTGCGTTAGGCACATATATCCAAACCTTGAGTAATCATCTATAAATGATACATAGTACTCATGCCATCCTCATGCTTTGACATTCATGGGGCCATTTACGTCATTGTACATAATTTCTAGAAGTTTTTTGGCCCTTGTACCTTTTGCTATAATAGACTTCTTGGTTATTTTACCTTTAAGACAAGATTCACATTAGGGAAATCCTTCTTTAGAGATTCCCATGGACTGTCATTTACTAATCATTGAATCTTTTCTTAGCTAATATGACCAAGTCTTAAATACTAAAGGTACGCTTTATTAGAGTAAGAAGTGTTAACCTTTTATTCATGAATTCAGTGTCTAGCTGTGAGTACATCTTTAGTTTGATCAAATAAAGATTCATCCATTTTCCTAAAACAGATAATTGACTTGTTTTATGGATCACTATAGTTTTATTAAAAGAAATTGAATAAGAATTTTTAATTAAACAAGCAACCGAAATAAATATCCTTTTAAAACTAGGAACATAAAAACAATCATTTAACAAAATAAATATAAATTCATCAAAATAAAGACGTACGTCTCTTATTGCTTCTGCTAACACCATGTTCCTACTGCCAATTTTCAATGAGAGGTTCTTGTTAAGCAGATCTCTTGTTTCCTTAAAGCCTTACCAGGAAACATAAACATGATTAGTGGCTTTAGAATCAATGACCCAAGTGTCTTTTAAATCTTCCACTAAACGAGCTTCAATGTAAAGAAGAGCCTTACCTTCTTTGCCCTTAAAAGATAGGAATTTCTTGCAAGTCTTCTTGAAGTGACCAACCTTTCCACAATAAAAGCATTTTGACTTCGTAGGCTTTTGGCTTCTTTTTCTTTTTCTTTTTACCTTTAGATGGAGGAGGAATAGATGACTAAGAAACCCTTTGCTTCTTGGATTTTTGTTCTTTTTTCTTGTTCTCAGAATTAAAATTAAAAGCAATAGCTGGATTAGCCTCCACCTTGGGTGGCCATCATTGAGCATGAGCTCATAAGCATTTAACGGCCTTATAAGCTCGGTAAGACCTAACTCTTTGCTTCCAAGATTATACACAGCCTAAAAGCCCACAAAATCACTAGAAATAGTTGTAAACACCATCACAATTTTAGTGTTATATTCCAACTTAGCACTATTTTTAGTAGCCTTAGCAAAGTACCTTATAAGTGTGAGCATATGATCTTTTACTAGAGTTCCTACTTTTTAGTTATAGTTCATTAAATTTGTAATAGCGGATTGTCTAACAAACTTGACTTGGCCTCCAAACAATCCTATAAATTATCGATGATCTATCTAGAAGTGACATAGTTCTCATCTTGCTTTGCAAAGCATTTGACATTCTAGCAAGCATAAAGCAATTTAATACGTTATTGGACTCTTTCCAATGAGTGTAAAGGAAGAAAGCCTACCTATTAAGTGCATCATGTGAAGGCTTAGGTGGGCAACTCTCATCAAGTATGAACTTATGTTTCTCGTAGCTAAGAAAGATTAACAGATTTCTTTTCCAATCTCTAAAATTATCTCCATTCAATTTGTTATTGGTGAGAATTTGAATAAGAGATGTAGGTGATGTTTTGAATTGGAGCAAACAAATTTATTCATAACATTATAATCATGCTCAAGCAAATATAAATAAGATATTTAGCAATTAAACATAGATATATATATGTTTTAACACTAAATCCTTACAAAAATGTAGTACTGCAATGTTAATTTTTAGCATCTATTGTCTTCAGCCATCGAAGGTGATTATAATTCAAATAACTAAAAACATGGATCCCATCCAATTAAGATATGTTACCTTTAAATCCTCTTAGGTTAAAACATATATTAATAACCGTTTATTTGGTCACCGGTTTAACTAATAGACCTTTGAGAGGAGGTTATTATTAAACTAGTCTTGAGTGTATAACCATTGTTTATGAAACCTAATGATCTCAAATAGAACATGCCCAAGTATATTTTCCATGTAGAAGATCTAATCTAGTATACCAGTGATGATTGACTACCTATCAAAGGGTATGGCTAAGGCAGAACTGGCATGAGGTGTTACCATCCTTTAACATATGGATCAACAACAGAGGTTGGGGTTTTGTTTGAAACCTTCTCTCACTTAATATTTTGAAAAAACATGTAAGGTTCTAATATGCATGATTAATATAAGTCTGAGTGGTATTCACCTATTTTATATGGCATGTTATCAATCATATACATACATCCACCAATAAAACATGTAGATGGAAAAATATTTAACCAGCCAAACTATGATCCCATCCTAGAAAATAGAAAAAAGTAAGATTAAAAAAAATTTCATCTAAAGTATACTTTGGGCCTTCAACTTTTTGCTCTATCTTCATGCACCAATTTCTGTTCATGTAATTTGTTTATTTATCTCCATGAAATATTTAAAAATAACCATCTTTATAATTTGATAAAAATTAGGATTAATACATTTATCCTTCAATAGTTATAAGCTCAAGCCCATTGCTCGTGAGAATTTTTGACATAATTTTTGAAATATTTGCTGTAATCCAAGTCTTGACTATTTTCATGGCCTATATAGGCTTGGTACTTCAATTCTAGGCTCCAAATTGGCCTAAAACTGCCATCGAAGTTCGAACCCTGATGGCTTACTAGGCCAACCCCAGCATGCATTTATATATCTGGGGTGCAAGTGCCCTACACCCCAGGGTAGGTGCCTTACACCTTCAAGGTGCACATGCCTTGCTTTCAGGGTGGGTGGGTGCATGCCTTACACTTATGGTGCATGCAACCCACCTCCTAAGGGTAGGTGCATGCTTTGCACCCCCAAGGTGTGTGCACACTTTTCCCAAGTTTGGTGGGCATGCCCCTTTACTGAGGTGCATGCATTGCACCCCTGAGGTGCATGCGCCTTACCCTTAAGGGGAAGGTGCTCCCCACCCTCAGGGTACATGGCTTGCACCCTAAGGTGCATACGTTTTACGCCCATGATGGGTGGGTGTGACACCTTATGTTGTCCAGGCTAATTTTTAGCAATTTGGGGCGTGGATATGAAAGGGGTCGACAATCGTCGCCTGATGAAAAAGTTTTTTTTTGAGGAGGTCAAGAATGCTTATGGATCATATTAAAGAGAAATGCAAAGATATGGCATCAAAGGACATAGTTCCAAGTGTTAAGGGATAAAAGATATGGGAAAATTCATAATTTACCTAAATGTATCGATACATGGTCCTTATATATTGATACAATGCTCTAATGACCTAAAAATTCAAAATATCCCCATTTGTATTGATACAATATGTAAATGTATTGATACATGAATTTATGTATTGATACATGAACTCATGTATCTATACTAGGCCATGCCAGAACCAAAACTTACATTCTGTAAAGTAGATGTATCGATACATATCAACATGTCTTGATACAATGCTCTATTCTGTAGATACAATGATAATTGTATTGATACAATGTTCATTGCATTGATACATTCGAGGGTTTTTAGACCTAATATATCGATACATTCTTAAATGCATCGATACATTCTCTAATGTATCGATACATACAAGCTATTTTCCATGATCAGGGCATTTTTAACTTGCCCAGCATTGATCCAAAACGCAATTTTAACTCGTTTTTGCATTAAAAAAAAAGATCAAAACCCATATTAGATTACGAATTTTGACTTGTGAATTAATCAAAACATTTTTTGAAGTCTAAATTAGATCATAAAGGGTCAATGTCATATGATCACGCTGCTCTTCCCTTGTTTGTTGACAAAGATCACCATTAGCTACCCTACTTGCTAGTATCTGATTTCAACAATAAAACCAACCACCCTATATCTATCACATTAGCAGCAAATTGCTTCCTACAGTGACCCTATAGCCATTAGCTGTCATAACTTTGTCCCCTTGAGAAATGACCAAAAACACCTTTAAATGAACTCTAAAATGCTGGTGTAAATAGGCTATTAATATCTCAATTGAAGGATCTTTTTTTTTTTTTCAAGCTTATTTCAGCTCTCCCAACTCATTCACACATAAAAAAATAGAATCCTGTAGCCCTTCACTCAGCATCCAAAAATAGCTCTAAAAACTTACTCTCAGCCACTATACATTATGAAAAGTCATCCTCACCCATACCAAAACAGAAGCTTTTCTTTTTCTCATGTTTCTTGCTAATTAACA
>JAQSVH010230070.1:0-12959 GCA_029448705.1 Adansonia digitata
CTATGGTATGATTTTTGTTTCTGTGTTCTTGAAATTTTTTAAATCGGTTAAAAATAAGCAAGTTGATCATTTAAAGGAATTCAGTATTTGATTTTAATTATTCCATTGCATAATTATTATTAAATTTATTATTTTTTATTTGTTTAAGTATGATTTGAATTTCAATTGTGGTATCAGAGCCTTGCTTATGCCTTTGTAATTGATCAAATATTTTAATTACCACCATTTTCAAAACAGTTTTCATTTCTGGATTGTTCTTGATTAGATCTTGTAATTGAAAATTTTTTAAATTGTTTTAAATGTTAATTTTAATTATGGAAAAAATTAATTCATGTTAATTTATTTTATTAATTAGTTTAAAAATTATTTTTAACTAATTAATTAATGGTACAATCGATTGGCGACAATTAAGAATTATTCATGTCAAATGTTCTAATTTTGGTGAAACTATAAGCCGAAAAATTTTGATTTTTTGGCCAACTTTGGCTGCTGTTTTTAATTGTGTTTTCAGCTTACAATTATCAAGAATTCTTCAAAATATTGCTGGAAAAATCTGAAAAAACAGCCATTGAAATTGTTTCAATGTGGCCTGCCTAAGATGTTTGTGTTGCCTAACATGTGTACACGAACTTGGAGATGTTTGCTCCACATTTTGGGTCAATAATGTGTGTATTTAGTTGCTGCCAGCAGCAGCTTGTGATGCTTCCAGTAGTTGCTTAAAGTACAGCCTTTGTCCCATGCAATTGATCTCTTTGCATGGCCCGAAATATGGTAGCAGCTTATGTGCTGTTTTGCACCAACTATGGTTGCTACTTTGATGCTGCCACGAGCTGATTCATTACAGGAAAAGGATCCACAAATGTTGATCAAGAGAAAAGGTTTTCTTAATTAATTTAAATATGGGATCCATAATTGGATAATAAAATTAATATGTTTTATTTCTAATTAAAGTGTTTAATTGGACATTATTTAATTTAATTGATTAATCCTAATTGGATTAGGATTTATTCTAATATGATTAGAATAAATGTTAATCAAGTAAGAAAAATAGTTTTCTTAATAAAATTAAATATAGGATCATTAATTGGAAAATAATTTTGACATGTTTTATTTCCAATTAATTGTTTAACTAAAAATTATTTAATTTAATTGATTAATCCTAATTGGATTAGGATTTCTTCTAATATTATTATAATAAATGATAATCAAGAAAATTTATTTTCTAATTTTCCTTCATTAAATTAAATTCTTGAAATAGTAACTAGAGATTAAAACATATTTATATGTTCATAATATTGATTATGAATGTATGGGATGATTATGGGCTTTGACCTAATATGATTGTAGATGGTTGATTATTTTTCATGGTATTTTTTTTATAAGGCTTGCATACCTTGCCTTATCTCTTACTTTTCACTATTATAAAATTCTTTACTCACTTCATTCCTCTTGAATGTAACTGGAAGTTTCTTTATTTGAAATGTAATTAGATTACATTAAATGTAAAATTAGGATAAGTTAGGAAAATTTCTAATCTGGAAAAAGGAGATCCAAGCAAAAATACCATGAAACCTAGGAGACTACATTAAAGCTTGAGAAGTTTATGTATGTAATCACCTAGGAATCGACCAACCAATTTCCCTTGATGGCTCAAAGAAATTGGATTAGATAAAGTCCATAATCATCCAAGTAGAAAGCATGATAGTAAATTTATTTTATGTGATATTATAAATGTTATGTATGCTAACAAGAGGAGACCCAAATAATTAAACTAAATAAATAAAATTCCTCTTACAATATTGAATCACATGCTTCGCATGATTAAGTTACCTTCCATAATTCATAACAAGATACTTGAGTTCCATCCTTAGGAGACTTATTAAGTCGTTAAGGTTAAACTGCTATCTGAACTGCTTGATTATGAATGATGGGCCTTGCTCAACTAATGTTGTGTTGTCTAGATGCTTACAAACTTGACTGCATAGCATAAGGGTGATGGTTAGGTGAAATGCATATAATGCACTTAAGCAAATAGTTACCACCTAACTGATCTGAGAGTTGCATGGAGATGCAATCGATAAGCTATGTTACCTACCCAATCAGGCTTGTTGTTATTTGTTGAGTCACTCAAGGTTGCAACATGTTGAAAGGGGTACTAGCCTACTAGAAATACCTTGAAGAGATTTTTAAATAATAGTGAGAGCTATTATATCAAAAGAATTAGTGGAAGGGCCAATAATGATTTAATACCTCATCTTAAATTGATTTAATCACATGAAAAGACTAATTTATACTTTTCCATACTAAGTTGTTAAAATAGGATTTATATTAATTTCATTGCGAGGCATATTTGATGTCATTGGCCCAAAGTGTTTGTCCTGGTATAACATTGAGAAAGGTTCTCAATAAATGGAATGTTGTTTGCTTCCACATGTTCATAATTGAGTTGAACCATTCTACTATTTATTTAACTACCTAGATAATTGAATTTGGGAAATAGATCACACTTCTATAGTGATGTAAGATTGTTAAGAATAGTAGATGATTAGGCTCTAATGAGGTGGTCCTAAAAGAGGGGCAATGGTGCAAGAGTTACAACCACTACCATCGTGACTAGTACCTTGTCATTGTCCTTAACATGATCTTGGAATTCAAAGAATGTCTTTATATTCTAAGATTGTCTAGAAACATTATTTTATTTTTATACCTCACTGTAAATGATGGTTTCTAGTTTAAGATAAAAAGCAATTGTTGTTTAATAATCCTAAATGACATGGTTTATGGATTGATCACATTACAAAGTGACCTATTTGTTCTGGATCCAGAGATCCTTTTACTCAATATGAATTTGAAGAAAACAAAGAAAAATGATCTAATAAAGACCTATATCTAGCATTGTAGCTTAGGCATGTCAATGAGACTTTAGAAGCCAAGTTACACAAACAAGGTTATCTCGACCAATTTGATTGACTCGTTTAGGACATCATAATGTTGTCTACTTGACAAAATGACTAAGATCTTTCACTAGCAAGAGTGAAAGGGTTGGTGATTTATCAGGTCTAGTACATTCAGATGCATGTATGCCTATGAATACCATGACTATGAATAGGTATTCATTTTTTATTTGCAATCTTTATCGATGATTACTTAAGGTATGGGTATATGTAATTAATGAAGTCCAAGTCTGAAGCTTTCAAAAAATTGAAAGGGTTTAGGATAAAAGTAGAGAAATAGACTACCAAAATATTCTAGCTCTTAGAAAAAGAGAATATTTAAGTCAAGAAATCTTGGATCATTAGATAGAAAATGGTATTTTGTCACAATGGGTCCCACTCGAAACTCCACAACACAATGGAGTGTTTAAAAGTATAAATCAAACCTTATTGGACATAGTTCATTCAATGATAACTAAAGCTAACCTTTCAATGTCTTTTTAAGGATATGCCTTAAAAACTACTACCTATCTTCTATATAGGGTTCCACCTAAATTAGTGGATAAGATGTCATATCTATATGACATGGTAAAAGACCATTGTTGTCTTGTCTTAAAATTTAGGGCTATCTAGCTTATACAAAAAGAGTAGCGTCTGACAAGCTTAGAGCTAGATTAGAAAAGTGTAAGTTTGTAGGATTTATGAAAGAAACAATTGGATATCACTTTTACAATCTAACTAAACAACGGGTGTTTATTTGAAAACACGCTATCTTTCTAAAGAAAGAGTTTTTATTAGAAAAGACTAGTAGGAATAAAGTTGATCTTGAAAAGTTCAAGAACTACAAATCATTACATCTATAGAATATTATTTTAGGGATAAAGCATTATATGCTCAACCAAAAACTTTAAAAACATAAGTACTCCACTAGTCTAGTATGACCAGTAAACTCCAAAGAGATACAGGTTTCTTGTGGAATGAAAAGATAGATGAGTAGGCCATTATTTCCTAGTGCTATATGTTGATGATATATAACATATGGGAAAAGACATACATATGCTGTAGCCCACTGAGGTTTGGCTATCCAAACAATTCTTCGTGAAGGACTTGGGAGAAGCAAAATATATTCTGTGAATTAAGATCCATAGAGTTAGATTGAAACGATTACTTAGCTTATTCTAATCCTCTAACATAGGTAAGGTGCTAACGAAGTTTAGCATGAAAAATTTTAAAAAAGAAAACTCAATTATGGTGCATGGTACATATTACTCAATAAAGATGTCCTAAGACATCAAATGATGGGACACGGATGGATATGATTCAACATGCTACAATTGTGGGGTCTATAATGTATACCATATTGTGTGCTAGATCAGATATATCATATGCTCTGAGTGTCATGAGCAAATACCAAAACAATCCTAGTACTTGTGAAGGACTAAGAATATCTTTTTGGTTTTTGGAGGGTTGAACTCTTTGTAAGGTGTTACACTAATGCTGATTTCCAATCAGATTGGGATAACCATAAATCACAAGGTGATTACATATTTACCTTGAAAAGTGTTACAATCAAATGACAAAAGTTCCAAACATGAAATGACTATGGAACCAACAATTGAAATTGAACACATCTCTACATATGAGGCTGTGAAATAGGTCATTTGGATGAATAAGTTCATTTGATGAACTTGATATGGTTCCTAGCATTGTTAATCTAGTACTACTTTATTGTGATAATAATAGAGCCATAGTGTAAGCAAAAATGGGGATGACTATCGAGTTTCGTGTCACCAAGCACTGTTTGGTGACATAGTGCTAGGCAAAAAAATTTTAGGGGGAAAGGTTTGAAATGCCTAGGGATTGTATTAAAAGAATTGAAAAAAGCCATCAAAGGTCACTATTTGAGGTGTCATCAAGGTCATTTGAGGAAGATAGGTTTATTGTCCATCATTCTTAGCTGAAATAGTGTTTAGATGCCAACGTTGTGTAAAATCCACGTTCACATTAGTAGGCATCTATACATGGGCTTTAGGTGTCGATACAAGGCTTTCACATCATTAAAATCCCAAAAACCATTATTGGTATTGATACAATAGGCTATGTATTGATACAATTATTGTTGGTATCAATACAAAAGGCCATGTCTCGATACAATTGCTATTGGTATCAATACATGAGGCTTTTGTATCGATACAAAGTTATGCCATAGCTAAAATTGCTATTTTGGCTAGCTAGTATCAATAAAAGAATTGATGGTATCGATACCTATTTTATTGTATTGATACATTGAGTAAAAATATGCATTAAGTATCGATACAGGAAGCATAGTATTAATACCTAGGCAAAACTTTGTTCCAAGTATAATACAAGAAGCAATTGTATCGATGCACCAAGGCTAAAATACCCAGTTCTTGCTATTTTTACCTTTTTTCACCATAACATCAACATATGAATTTGGTCACAGCTTTGGCCATAAAAGCCATTCAATCTCAAATATAACTTCACAAAAATCATAGGGACTTCATTTTTGGGCTTAAACATTGGGTTTTAAAATTTTGAATGATCCATTAAGCTTGTTACAAGGGCATTTCTTAATATAATATAGATAGATGAAGTGCAAGCTTAACCTTGCTCATTGTACATCAATCAATGAAATTGAAAGGTTGACTAGTCCATGCATGGTTTGCTTTTGCTACCAAGGATGTACATCAACCAATGAAATGTTGAAAGATTATTCCTTGGTACAATGAGTCACCATATTGTCTACCTTAAATAACTTAAATGCCTCACCTTTGCTAGGTTTCTGATGGCTGAGATTGAATCCTATATAAGATATGTTATGAGCTTAGGCAAGGGGACTTTTAAACACGTTTACACTAGCCACCACACTTAAAAAGCCTTTCATTCCTATAGCTTAATGAGCTTATGATATGTTATGAGCTTATGATTCAAAACCCTCGATAACCATCACCTTACTTCAAGAACACTCCTCCATTAATATAACATCCTTCATTCTCGTTCTTACCTGCTAAAATCATAGTAAGGGAAGGCAAAAAAATGAGCTATAGGTTTAAAACATTTTTTACTCAAAACCAAAAACAAGTTATTCAAAACTTTTAGGGTATATTTTCCTTTCTTTTCCCTTTTATTTACTTATATTTGCATTTTCATCATTCTAGTGAGCCTTAATATGTTATCCATGACCTTATCTTAGGATTCCTATGCATTTTGTGGCCTTAGGTATGGTAGACATAGGATTTGTGATGCTCCATTGACCTCTCCATCATGTTTCCTCAGTCCTATATGCTTGGTCCATCTAGAAAATGTGTTTTTATGATGTCTTGAAATTCCAGCAAGCTTTTTATCTTTTGTTCAAGCATGTTTATATCATCTTTATGGCAATATTCTTAATGTTATGCATTTAAGTATTCCATGTATTCTTATGCTTATCTCTCCATATATTAACATCAATTTCATGCAAATGTCATCTTTGCATATTTAAACATGCATACCATGTTTATTGTCACAAATATCATCTTTAGTTCATCACAATTAATGTCACAATGCTTGTTTGTTGCTTGTCAAAAATTTGTTTCACTAAATATCCCCAAGTTAAGGCCATGTTAACATTAATAAATAAGGATTAACACAGACTTAAGGTTTTCTATTCATTGGTCTTTCAATCTTAGGGAAAAGCAAGATTTTCATGTTTGGATTCAATATTTATTGAGGTTACATGTTCTATTTCAAAAATAAAATGCTTCTTTTATTGTTCAAAGTTGTTTATGCCTTAATCTTTTTGTGTAAAGTCCTTTTGCCATGGTTAATAGGCTATTTTATCATCTTAAACTACTTTGAGATTATGTAAATGAGCTCATAAAGCCCACTTCACTCATTCAATTCTATCATGGACATTCAAAATTCGTTACACCCTTTTCCCTTGCATGTGTTGTCAGCATCACACTAAACCTAACTTCAAAAATTATTTCCATTTAGAAGGTGATTTTATGGGATTTTTACATTAAACCTTATCGAGTCACCTTTCAATGTTACTCACCTGACCCCTAGAACCTCTAAATTTGCCTAAAAGAAAAATAAGAAAAAGGGATAGCATGATGCTATCCCTTGTTTTTAGCATTAGTCAAAATTGATGATTTTTTCAAATTCCTACTCCAAGGCATTTGAAAATCTCTAAGTGGTTCCAATTAGTACTTTCAAATCAAAATATGTGCATCAATCTTGTAAGCCTGGACTAAGGTACAAGCAATCTTTGTTGTGACACCTCTATTGTTATCAATTTCTTTTTTAATCAAAAATCACATATTTTTTCAAGAATTGTCAAGAATATCACCTTTGTTAAGAAATTGTCAAGCCTTTACTAATTTAAATCATTTAACCCCTTTTTTTTGAAACCACCAAAACTTTTACCTATAGGGATACTCTAACCATATTTTCTAAAGGGATACTCTAACCTTATTTTTTGAGGGGATAATCTAACCTTATTTTTTAAGGGGATACTCCAACCTCGCTTTTCAAAAATCATCAAGACTCAAAATGTTTTTCTCTCACAAATTGTTGTTGTATGCCTTTAAACCAAAGAATTAGGAAATGGGATATGTGGTCAAATAACTACATAAACATTGCTAAGTTGAAGTAACATAGGTTTTACGTTATGTTAGTGGTATGATTGACACTCATGCAAACACTAATTGGATGAAGCCCTTGAAACACATTGGCCTTACAAAGTTTGTAAATTAGCTACAATGATGAGATCTTTAGGTATCACAGCAGTGTTTCTAAAAAGGTGTTCCTAGTTGTAGACATCTTATTTTGTCTGGGCCAGTATCTGGCATCCTAGGAATTAGGTGAAAGATGATAAAATCAAAAAATAAAAATAAAAACTAGGGGACGACTATTAGGTGCCAGATGATAAAATCAAAAAATAAAAATAAAAACTAGGGGATGACTATTAGGTGCCATGTTGCTAGGCAAAAAAAACTTTAAAGCCCACACAAGCTAGTGGCACCTACTTACCTCAATCCTCAAAAAGTAGGACGCTTACCTACTGTAAAGCCTATACAGGCTAGTGGCACCTACCCACCTTAATCCTCAAAGAATAGGACACTTACCTACCGTAAAGCCCACATAGGTTGGTGGCACTTACCTACCTCAATTTTTAAAGAGTAGGACGCTTACTTACTTTGAAGCGCACACAGGATGGTGCCACCTATCTGCCTCAATCCTCAAATAGCAGAACACATATCTACCATAAAGCCCACACAAGTTGGTGGCACCCATCTACCTTAGTCCAGAAAGAGTTAGATGTATTTCTTTACATGCCTCAAAGCCCACGCAAGCTAATGGCACTTGTTTGGGATTAAACTTGAAAAATAACCAAGTAAGGAGGTCAAACCCTACAAAACTCATCAAAATCTTCTTTTTGCAAGTTATTCAACCTATCTCGATGTGATACTAAATAACTCTCTACTTCCCCGCAGGCACACAAATCCATCATCTTATCCGAACAAAATGGTGTTTATTTATCTTTGCCTAGTTCCTAATACTTAGTAACAGCCAAAGAAGGGCAGCTTTAGACACCTTATTTTGTCTGGGTTAGTTTCTAGCATCCTAAGACTTAGGTGAAAAATGATAAAATAAAAAAAAAATAAAAACTAGGGGACGATTATTAAATGCCATATCGCTAAGCACTATTTAGTGACACGACACCAGGTGAAAAATTTTTTAGGAATGACTTAAATGCTAATATGTTGTATTGAAGAAAAATGTAAAATGAGGCATCAAAGGCTATTTTTTCATGGTGTCACTAAAGTCATTCAAATGAGTACATGAAGCAATTTCCCATTATTTATGACCAAGTTCAGGAAAATTGAGAAGTTGTAGGTATGTGTAAGTTATATTGGTACACAAGTATTGATACGAGGTTTTATAGTGCCAAATCTTGAATTTTCTCATTTAGTATCGATACAAAAGTGTTTAATATCAATACCAAGCATGTTTATATCAATACAGACCTTGGCAGTAGCTAAAGTTATAATTTTTGGCAAAATGTATTGATACATAAACATGAGTATTGATACAGGCCTTTAAGTCTCAAGACTCGAAACATTTTTTTGCTCTTAGTATTGATACACAGCTCATTGTATCGATTTAAAGATGTTTTTGCACTAAGAAACTATCATAAATCATTGCAAACCTCAACTTTGGGCCTATAAACATATTTAGACCAATTTTAAGAGCCCAAATAGCCAAAAACAAGGGTCACTTTCATAAAATATATGGTTGTAAGAAGGCATGGCAGGCATATCGCCAACTGCAGGCTATCATAGCCTTTTTGCCTCCCTACTTAGCATGGCAGAACTAATAGGAAGAAAATTAGCTGAGCATAGTAATTGGAGATGTCCCCGGTGCATGGGAGAATGATAAAAAGATGCCCTTGCTTTGTCTCCTAAAGGCATTGGCTGAGCATTGAATAAAAGAGACTTCCACTTACTTGAAAAAAAAAACTTTAGCCATTTTCAAGAAAGCTTTCTACCAATATTAGAAAACTCTCCATCCATTTCCACAAATCCCCTAGCAATCCTAATTCTAAAAACTCACCAAAAATACTATTTCATTGCCTTTCACCCTCAATCATCCTCCATTCCTGTAGCTCCTTAAAACCACCACAAAACCTTTAAAAACTCAACCTTTCACACACTTTCACCCTCAAAACACCCCACTAGCAGCCATATTACCAAAAAAAACTTCTTCTTTTCTTTTTCTTAGTAAATAATAGCAAAAAGAAAGAAGCAGTTGAGCTTAACATCACTACCTTAGTAAGGAGAAAGAGTTCAAGTTTTTTGGTATATTTTCTACCTTTTACATACATTTTCTGTTTTTATCATCACTTTATTTTAGTGAGCCCTTCATGCTCCCATGACCCTCCTAAGACTCTTATGCATTATTGTTGCCATGGTTGCGATAATCTTAGGATCTTGATGACCCTTTTAACACCTTAATATTGTTTGGATATACAAACTCACCATACTTCATTTTTATCATTACACAACCTCTGTTGATGCATCTTTTGCCATGTTCCTTCCATATTCACATATCCATCTCATGTTATTCATACATTTTCTTGTGTTTTAAAGAGTCTCATGAAATAAAAATGCTAACTTGACCACTCCAACATCCATTCTTTTCTTTGTATGAATATTTTAGCTCTGGATTCATGATGACACAAGTTTAAATATGGTATTTTTCAACCAAAATAACCCTTTTTTAGTTGGGAAATACTAAGCCTTGATCTTAAGTTTAACACCTTGATGGCATGGTCAATCGGTTGTTTCATCATCCCAAACTACACTGAGATTGTAGAATAGACTCGTGATGCCCATGTTATTCCTTCCCTTGTGTTATGGACATTCGAATGTCCATAATTTGAGATCAACCCCTTAAGGAACCCAAAAAATTAAATAATCCCAGTTTTCATCTTAGCAGTGCAGTAGTTTGAATTTTAAAAATTATTTTTAAACCATAAAATATTTTCTTTGATTTTTATAATATTTTTCTCATAAAGGGCACCAAATTAACTTTCCAATGTTGTTTAGTCCACCCTCGAATCATCTCGGATGAGGGAGTTATGATTTTTTGAGCCTTTGCTGTCTAAAACCCCTAAAATTAGCATGCAATATTTTGTTTAAGCCATTTTAGCTCGTCCTATGACTTTTATAAAATTTTTAAATATTTTTCTTAAAAGGTTCAAAAAATTCCCTTTCTAAAAAGGTATTATTCATGATCTAACAATTCTAGATAAGCCCGAAACAATTTTTTTCAAAACCCATCATGCCCTTTTACTTGTATAGGTTGCCAGTGTCGAGATAGGCCTAACTTTAAAAATTTAGTTTGCCTAGAAAATAATTTCTAAATTTTTTTAAAATATTTTTACATTAAAGCTCATCAAGTTAACTTTCTAACGGTACCTCGTTTAACCCTTGAAGCCTTTGGATGCACTCGAAATAAACTCAAGAAGGGAGATGACCTGATGTCATTCATTGATTTTTTTTTCTAACTTAATTTTCGAATCTCTTTTTATCGAAGCATTCGAATGCATCAAAATGCATACGATTGGTTTCCTCCTATAATATAAGCTTTTAGATTCGGATCAAAGCTAAAATACAAAAATTACTTCATACTAGATATCTTTTTTCCCTATATTAAAATTTTCACTAGTGGAGATACTCTAACTCCATTGCTTTGAAGGGATACTCTAAGCCCATTTTTTAATTAAAAACTTAAATTTTCTCTTTATTCCCTATTATTTTCCTAACTCTATCTTTGGGGATACTTGACCCCATTACTCCAAAGGGATACTCTAACCCTATTCCTAATCAAAAATTTAAATTTTCTCGTTATTTCTAAATATTTTCCTAACTTTATCTTTGGGGATACTCCAACCCCTCCTCTTTAAGGGAATACTCTAACCTCGCTTTAAAAAAAATCCAAAATTTTCTCTCTTTCGGATGCCTCAGACTGCTTTGATTAAAATCATTTTTCTTCCTTGAATTACTACCAAATCTAGACCGGTCTCTAAAATTATCATTCGATTATTCTTCAATAATCAAAGGCAATAATGAGATACATTTTGATTATCCCTCCCTTTTACATTCTTTTGTTTGTGATTGCTTGTTTACGACGTTATTATATTTCTCTTTTTTCATCTTACAAACAAGTTTCTTTTTGTTGTGATTATCATGTATTCATGTTTAAAATTTGTTTTTCAATAAAGCTTATAAGGCAATGTTTCATGTTGGTATCTCTCTAGTGCCTAATACAGAACATCCAAAATTTTTAAATCAAATCGGTGTTTCCACAAAAATCCCTATATTCCTTACATCTCTGATACGCATAGATGAGCTAATTTTCTAAAAAAGAAACCTAGATCTAAATTTATAGAACTTCATCATTAAAGGGAAATATATCAGAATAAATACTAAATGGAGTTGATGTAACCAAGACCAAAGTGAAACAAAGTTAGTAGGTATTGATTTCAGGCATCAAAGGGATGCTAATCCTTCCCCATACGTAACCAACTCTCGAAACCAACCAACAAATCTTTAGACTTTATAGACTTTGAAATTGATGTATCAAGTTCTGTAACTCAAAATATCATTTTTAAACGCATCCGATCTTGCCTAGCCCAAAATGATTAGTGATGACTCCTCGTTTATGGCCACTTCATGGTGGCCACCTAAGACTCGATTCGATGAGTGATTCACTCAAACAGTCTCCTTCTCCTTCACATTATTATGCCTAATCCAAATCTCGATCATGGGATAACTTAAAGGCTCAATCATAACCAGCCATCATTCATTTTTAAGTTGAGCAAGCTATGCCTTTCGGATCATCCAAAGTTTTAAAGGCAGGCACATGGCAACACTAGTCATTGTATTATCAAGTTGTGGCATTGACAATGCACAAACACTAGTATATGCTAAGTCTCTTTACATGGGATGCATGTAATCCTTTGATCTCATAAAGGTTGAAGTATACAAGATACTTGAGAATAGCATTTGGGTGCTTGTTTTGTGGAAACAAGTTCACTGAACATGGCCTGAGCGATAACTCCATTTGGTATAAGTCACTCAAGTGTCTAAGGAATATGTTCTCATATGCTAGTCATGTATAATAGTCCTCAGACTTATGATACCAGGTTATCTTGTTTGAGGAGGAGTATTATGCTTTCTTTCCATCACAAACGCATCCATAATTGATGAATGCTTATGGTAGGGTAGTTTTAGGTATAGCATGAATCATATGACAGATGAATGACTGATCTAGATAGGATTCACCACTCTGGGTAACAATAAAGACATATCTCAAGTGATTTTAACTATGGTTAATCGGATTAAATTCTCTAGCCAAAGCATATATTTGGATTATAAGGATAGTTCCTCATAGACCATGAACATTAACCATGAGTTGTAAAAACTAATATGGATAGAGGTTTGGGTAGACATTGCA
>JAQSVH010230081.1:0-12957 GCA_029448705.1 Adansonia digitata
ACACATGATTAATAGATACTGATTACCTAGCATCATAAGAAGGTTGGTCCTTTACTTATGCTTGTAATCGACTCCCGAATTTCATGCGATCTTTGGTACAATCACAGACCTTGGAGTTTGTTTTTATGGGTTTGTAACCCTAAAATATAAACTTTGGCATGTGACCATTCTCATGTGATTAAAATAGATTGGTGATGGCTCCAAAATAAATGGCCATGTAATAATAACTATTTAGAGTTAAGTCGAGCAAGCGATTCAGTTCGACAACTCAGTCCCCAGATATAAAAAATAAAGAATAATATAATAATAATGATATCAGTCCCCAAATAAAATAGAATAATGATATACGGATATATATATAAACAATGGGTACACCCACCATTTTAAGTCAAACTGGCTAGGATTCATATCCGAGCTACGTTTCGACACCTTTTAGCCCATACTGAAATATCATCACTAGCCATTTTGCTTGGTCTTTTTCAAATATTTGTTCAAGGATGCTAAGCCTATAAAAATAAGACTTAACTTTTGATATCAATTGTAACACCTTTTAGTGGTGAATAAAATCAAGATGGGTGAATTGAATTCTCAAAAACCTTTTGCAAATTAAAACTTTAATAAATAAAATTGAGAAATCTAAAAAATGATCTTTGGAGTACAAATTAGTATAATACAAAGACAATAAAAGGCTAAGGAAAGAGAAGCAAACTCAAGTATTTAGAGAGATTTGGTCTTAATTGCTTACGTCCTATACCTTGGCCTCACTTGCCTCAGATTTCTCTAATTCACTAACTTGAATTGTCTACCTTTACAGGACAACATATAACCTTTACACTTTCTATCTTTTTAGGCTAGGATAGCAACCTCTACCCTCAATCGTTTGTGGCTAAAATAGAACCCTTCTCTACTTTTCAATGACTGAGTAAAAACTTCCATTTCTACAAGGGTTTGGGATTAAACAAAATGTAACCTCTACAAGTCAGGTATTTACAAGATTTTTTTCTCAAAGGATGATAATTCTAAATATATAAAATGAAGAATACAATAAGAAGAATTAATGCTATACAAATGTGAATTACTTAGAATATAATTGAAACGATGAAAGATATGACTCTAAGCTTTTTCTCTTTGGTTCATCATCTTGTTGGAGGTGTTGAAGAACCTTATTTATAGCCTTGATCATGAATATAGCCATTGGGGATGATTGGCGAAAGAATAGAGCCATTGGAGACTTCATTTGAGTGATTCTCGTTCATTCCTTTATTTTGTATCATATATTATGTTTTGTATCAATAAATTGTCTTCATTTGTATAAACTATGACCGTTGAACATCTTGTATCAATACATGAATAGTGCTATATCGATACATGAACAGTAAATTCAAGGTCTCAAAGTTATTTAGCTATTACCAAGCATTGTATCGATACCTACACCTAGTGTGTCAACACATTCCTATAAAAATCATCTTTAATGGGCTTTTCATGACTTTAAAACTTATAAAACTTATGTAAAATATGTTTTTATACAAACTTATACATTAGGAACACATTTTTGAGTGCTTGAAGGAGTTAAAACACATTCTAGAATTTTTTCAAAATTGTTTTCAAAATAATTCATGGAAAAATACTAACTTGAAAATATATAAACACAAGCTACTTAAGCTTAAGTTTTAGTTATATCAAAACTAGGATTAACTCAAAGCTAAAGTCCCTAATACTTTAATAAGGTTATTGCCCGACATATGTCGAGTTAAAAAGCTTGACACATGGTAGGCTTTATTTTTTAGTTTTTATTTATATCTTACTTTTATTTTTTTATTGTATTTGTAAATGATGTATTTTAAAAGGTTGGTCTCCATGAAAACTAACGGTTGATTTAATATCTGACCCATTCAAGAAAATTATTTAACTTATCAATTAATTTTAGGTGTAGACACCTTGTTTTGTCTGGGCTAACATCCAAGGCACTAGAGGTCATCATCCGAGACATCATCATATTTGGCTAAGTTGAGGTGTTCGAGGAGTTATAGATCTAAAAAATCCACATTTTTGCGTACATGTATCGATACGAGGCCTTCACCTTATTAAAATCCAAAATTCCATTATTTGTATCTACACAAGAAAGCAATGTATTGATACATAAATCAATGTATCGATACATGGGTCAATCATATCAAAGGTTTATCTCATAGCTAAAATTATAATTTTTGGCTAAAATGTATTGATGCACAAGTGAGTGTATCGATGCATCTTGTTATTTATTGATACAGGATTCATTATATCAATAAACTTTAGGTTTTTGCCCGAAACATATTGTATTGATACACAAGGTAGTTTTTGCCTGATTTGAGACACTTTTCATGCTTCATTCTCCTACATTAAGACTCAAATTTGGCCACGATTTTGGTACCAAAAGTCATCCAATATCAAACATAGCCCCATTCATATCACATGGAATTTATTTTAGGCCTTGAACATTGGATTAACACATTTTAGAAAGGTCCATTAATGTTGGCAAAGGAAGATTTTGTGTTAAAATTTGATTTAATGAAGGGCTGAGGTGGGATCACTAATTTGATCAACTCATGCATGGTTTTCTTTGCCTGGAAGAATAAAGATTAACCAATCAAATGTTGTAAGCACACCTCATAGTACCATGACTCATCAAATGGTGCATGCTAAATGCCTAAGATATCCCTTTTGCTAGGTCATTTTGATGGCTGAAATGTGGAACTATTTAATGTGATTTTCATCCTTAGCAAAAGTAAGACAACACCATTACCTTAGCCTCCAATGCATTATCCTTTTATTATTCCTGTAGCTCTCCCTTAACTCCCCCTATAACCTCTCATTTCTTTCATCTTTACCTTCCAAACTCCTTTCCATTCATACTGTAACCAAAAGTTTCTTCTCTTTATTCCTTTCTTACTAATCAATAACAAAGGATGGAAGAAAAGTCAGCTTAATGTTGGAGTTATTTTCTGCTCAAAGGAAAAGCTAAGGTTTAAGGCTTTTTAGGTATATTTTTCATCCTTTCTCCATCTTATTTTCTGTTTTCATCATTTCCAACATGCCATAATCCATCCATGTTGCCATGACCGTGTTATGACTCTTATGCATTATTATGGCCTAGGTTATGATAGTTCTAGGATTTCTAGGACTTTTTTAAAGTCTTGATTTTGTTTGGATGACAAAAAATGTTGTTTTATCTTTGTCATCAAACGAGCCTAAGATCATACATTTCTTGCTATGCTTCATTCACTTTCACATGCTCATTTGATGTTTAAATGTTCATCCTAGCATGCTATGAGTATGACTATGCATTTTGATGTATTTTTAACATGTTTTGATATGTTAAATGTTGATTTACGATGTTGTTTGGATTGCCCATTCATGTTTCATGCTTCTACTATGTTTAGTTTATCACATGTTTGCTAAAATGTCATTATGATTGCTTCTATTTTCAAAGCCCCTAAGTTAAGTTTGTACTACCTTTAATCAATGAATATTAGCATGGATTTAATATTTCAATCTATTAGTTTTCCAATTCTGGTGATAAATCAAGCTTTTTTGTATATATATGATCTAATGGAGCAATATACATTCTATATTCAGCTTTAGAAATGTTTCCTGGTTTTACAACTTGTTTGACTTAATTACTTGCATTGAGCCTCAAGCTATACTCAATGGCATGAGCAACGGGTCATCCAATTACCCACCTCTCTAAGGGTTCAAATGGACACGTGATTCCATTTCCATGGACCCTAATTTTTAGACATTCATATTTTGACACCTTGACACATGACCAGAAAACTTTAAACTTGAGAAAACTCTATTTCAATACTAGCAGCACCATACCCCAAATTAAAATTTTGTTTCTGAAACCAAAATGATTTTTTGTAGAATTTCTTGATATTTTTACCTTAAAAGGATCAAATTACATTTTCAATGGTATCTCGTTTGCCCTTAGACATATTTGGATGATGGAGTTATGATTTTTTTAACCTTTCCTATTTAGAACCCTTGGAATCAGCGACTCAAATTTTGTTTGGCCATTCGACCCATCAAATAATTTTTTGGATATTTAAGCATTTTTTCCTTAGAAGTTCATGAATTTTCCATTCCAAAAAGGTATCGTTTATGATTTAACGATTTTGAATGAGTCTGAAATGATTTTTCTAAAGTTCACTATACCCTTTACCTGCACATGCTGCCAATGCTAAGCCAAACCCATCTTCAAAAATCGATTTCGCCTAGAAAGTAATTTTCTAGGCTTTTTGGAATATTTTTATATTAACCTTTGCTGAGTTAACTTTTTAAGGTATCTTGTTTGCGCCTAAAATCTTTGGACTAGCTTGGAATAAATTCGAGAAATTGGATAGTGCGATGTTGTCTTCTACTTTTGGACTTAAGAAAAAATTAAATGAATTTTCTCGAACCACCCTTTTGAAGGGGTTTGAGTGCCTGAAACTGCATCTGACCAATTCCCTATGGAGTCATGTATCACAAAATTGGTCCCTCTAAACAAGAATCAAGGCTAAAAAAGTATTACTTTTATCTTCTATTTGAATTACTAGTTTTAACTTAAAAGCCATATTTTCACTAAAAATGTTCCATTTTCCTTAAATTATTAAAATCGTTATTATTGGGGATAGCCTAACTTATCTTTCGAGGGGATACTCCAACCTACTTTTCAAACTTCAAAATTAAAATTTTTTCCCTCAGATTTCTTTAAATCCTTTTATCAAAACCCTTTTTCTATGCCTTCTACGACCACTGAGTCCAAACGTATCTAAAAATTATCATTTTGGTTATTCCTTAATAACTAAGGTCAATTATGAGATGCATACCAACTGTCCCTCCCTTCTTTGTTTTGTGTGTTTACTTTTATGCTATCATTGTTATATTCTTTTCCTTCTTCCTAACATATTTCTTTCTTTAATGGTTTTGCATTCATATTTTAAAATTAGGTTTCTTAAAATCTAAGGCAATGTTTCATTTCGTTATCGCTCTACTGGCAGATATCAAAAACCATTTTTAAGCCAAGTTCGAAAATATTTTAAACCTTTCTATATCACCATACATTCGAGTTATGTAATGGTATCAAACTTTTTTTTGCAAAAAATGATTTATGTTTTCAAAATTCATGCATTATAAGGAGATTAAATTCAAATAGTAACATAATAAAACCAAGAAAAACTTAAATCGAGATATTATACGACTATGAGTTATTGGTTTAGGGCATCATGGGGGGTCAATCCTTCCCTACGCATAACAGACTCTCAAACCCTTTTAAAATGAGCTCTAGTATACACAGTCCACAAATCAATATTCCAAGTTTTATAACTCAAAATTACCAGTTTTAATAGCTGTTCGATCACACCTAGCCCAAAATGACCATTGGGGACTCTTAAGTCTTTGGCCACTTTCTGTTAGGCATCCAAGGCTAGTTGGATAAGCAATTTATCTGACAGTTTTCCCCTTATACTTTTATTTTGTTACTCCTAATCCAAATCTCGATCAATGGATATCCCAAAGGCATATCATAATTATCATGTTTTTCACTTTTTTAAGTCATGCATGTCATCTGAGCAATCTAGGCCATGGTGCATGGTTGACAGTATAATGACTCCGCTAATGGGAATTGAGAGTTAGGCCTATGATTGGTCGTGTCTTATTTGGTTTTAGGCATTTTTCAGTTGTAGTTGTTATTTGACTATAATCCCTTTTTTTCCCTATTTTGTTCACTCTTATTTGCTTTTCTATATAATTACTAAGGGCTTCTTTCTTACCTGAAAAATTCATAGTGATTGTTAAATGGTGATAAAGAGTAAAATAAAAAAGTTTGTTGTTCCTCTGACACACACGGAGCATTTGCATCTCATTAAACTCTCTGCCATATTTTTAGAGAAGAGAATAGAACCTCATTCCTTCAGTGGGAGTGAGCTACTTTCCATTAGGGATAGTAATACCTTTCAAGGTGTAAATTACCTATGCTTTCATGATTAAATATCCACATGCGCATAATGAAATACATCTACTTAAATCAAACATTTTTTTGCTAAGCCTACAATTGGCCCAGGATCAAGATGCCTTACCTATCCTTGCTAGATAAAGTAATGGTTTAAGAACCAATTTAGAGTCAGCCAACATAATATAATGAGCCATATGAGCCTAACCATGTCAAGCTATACCAAGGTGCTAGAATAACTTGAAGAATAAGACTTTTTACTCCATCGTACAATTATTTTATGTATATGATGATGAACGCAGATCGTCACTCACGTTTGCAATTTTGCTCCTTAATAAGTCGCTAGGGCACACCATTACACTATTGGATGGATGGCTAACACTTGTTATTTCTTTAAGTGAAACACATGAGTGTTATCACCCATGATCCCTTTTAAGGCCACATATCACCTTTAAAAGAATAAAGATGACCTAGTCAAGTCATTATTCTTTTCGACTAACGGCTTAATGCATGTCCACCAATAAGTGATAATGGATGTACGAGATTGCCTAGTCAATTAATTTCACTTGAGAGGTTTTGCATCACCTCGTCAAAGGTATCTAAACCTAGTCTAACTATTATGCTATGTGACCGACAGCAAACAAATCATTGTACTTTTATAATTGATAGCAAGTAAAGGCCACCATTTTAAATTCCACTTAAGGCCTAGTATCACTTTTAAAGGAATAAAATTTAACCTAGTTAAGCTTTCATGCTGTTTGATTAATTGCTTGGCATCGATGACCCCTAGGTAATGATGAAAAAGTACCATTACATGCGTATTAGGTTTTAATCCAAAAAGAAAGCCACCTTATCATGAGGTTTTGATTTAAACATGTCATATTATTGTCTTAGTCAATTTTGTATTATGAAAAAAGAGTGATACATTCTTTGATCCTCTAGGCTCCCTTTGAGGCACCATGATCACCTATAGTTAAGGCAATTTATATGTCTTTTTGTTTGTATTTATTTTCATTATCTTGCTTATTGAATTTTATTCATTACTAACCTAGTTGTTTTTTATTTGTGTCCATGTATTATACCTTTACATTCATGATACACTAAATAATGTATTTCTTAAATCCTTACACTAAATTATGCTTATTATTGTTATAATATATCCATAGAGATTTTTCTCAATTTATAAAATATTGATACAAAACTGTAATCTAATATATGGCCAACAAAACTTCACAAAAAGAAAAAAATTGAAATAAGATGGGGGTTGGTTGTATTTAGATGCAAATAAAATAAAAAATAAAAAAGTAAAAGTAAAACTAAGGGTAAGTTTCTATTTATAGAGGCTAAATGCCCTAGGTTAGGGAATCCTATTTAAAGTTGGAAATCTAGATATTACTTTCAAAGTAGATTTGTTAGACCAATTTTGATGCTTTTAAGGCAAGTATCTGCCTATTACTTAGAGTGCAAGAATCGATTTTTTACTATAGAATCTGATCTTTTTGACTTTAATATCTTCTTCCATCTTTATGATTCTAATATTTTAAGTTGATTAACATCTTCATTAACAAGTTTTGCTTCATTCTCCAAAATAAATCTAAAATTGAAAAACAAACATAAGAACCAAAATAAAGATAGAAAACATAACAAAACTAAAAATAGAAAGTGTATAAAATTTGTGATTTACAAACTTATTAATTAGTTATGGGACAGTTGGTAAAAGGATGGTGTTCTTCAAAAAGTCTTATCAAAGATCAATCATAAGGACTAGTATCCAAATCATATGAGGAAGTTAGGGAATGGTCTAGAAAGAATCAGCGGATGAATGGAGATCACCTGAAGCCTAAGTATAGGTCAAAGATGCTAGAGCAAGTCGAGCTAACTCTCAAATAAAATAAGCTCGATTTTTTAGGAACATTTGGCAGTAAGAGGATAATTCTGAAAGAGAACTCTTCACTCAAAAATTTAGTAATATCACCCTTTTGCTTTATGTTCAAATTGATGATCTGATGCTTTAGGTTGCCACATATTTCTAGAACCTAGCCTACAGGTGCTTCACTTTCAATCAAAAAGATCTAGTCCCAACTGTTAAGGAGTATATGACCCTAGTTAACCTAATGAAGTTTAGTTTGATAAGATCTACTCCAAATCCTTTAAACCACTAGCTTCTAAGAGAAGGTTAGCTAACATTCTTGTGGTTGCCGAGTTATGGGTGGCAACACATAATGTCATGAGAGATAATAGTAAATGCATCTTATGGGACTCAATAAGATTAGTGAGGATGAATATCTCGGATAGAAGGAAGATAAGGGGTGTCTTTACCTTAGCCATTTACAGGTTGGTCACTTTCTCTAGGACTTTCGACACATCAGAATATCCATGGTTGATTTGTTCCTCAGTTGGGTTATGGTATTAACCTAGCACCGGCCATTTTCATCAAGGTATCCCATCACTATCTTCTTTCAGATAAGAGTAAAATTTGTTAGGTATGCTTCTTTCTTCTATATCTAACCCCAGAATCATTTCTAGGTTGAGATAAAGAGGTTACTTTACCCATATATGAACAATTTTAGCCATATCACTAGGTTCCTCAAGAGAAACTAGGTATTGGATTTGAATCGAGAGTGATAGATCGAGAAGTTCAAGAATTTGCTTAGGGTGGAAATAGTCTAAAAAGTCTTTTAGATCACCCCAAAGTCATTTGTATACAAGTGCAAGGATTTTAAAAGGGTTTCTTTTATCGATATTTGGGGATGCATTAAATATTCTCCACTCATAGCCCTCAGCCAGTTTAGATGCTTGAAGTTTATCCCTGTCACATGCAACCTTAATACTTAAAAGTTTGAATATGGGGGAAAGAGCTACACTGAAAAAATATTGACAACTTTCAACTTCTAGAAGCAAACTTATTATTCTAAGTTGCAAAAAGGAGACAACAAGGCAAACTTTAGGCTCTAAGAAGTGGAAAATCTGTTAGATCAATGACATCTTGGTCTTATCCAATGATGGGTTAGCTGAGAGGCTAGTAGGTGAATTCCTTTCGAAATAAAACTCTTAACAAGGGAATTTACATAAAAAAATGACAAACTTAAATAGGGACTTGTAAAACTAAAGGAAAAAATAGCAATATGGAGTTTACATAGCTAATTTAGACAGAATGTTGGAAAGGGTTACCAAAGAAAAAAGCATTTCCAATGAGTGTCTAAGAAATCTACATAAAAAAACATAAGGCACTCTTGCTTAACAAGAAATGTCGGGGAGTTGATAAGTCCTAAATTGAGTGCAAAGCTAATAGAGCCGCCCTCACCAAGGAATCGAACTCTTGGAGAACTCAAGCTTATACCCACGATCAAAAGCTCACTAAGGACCAAGCTTCTTGTTAGCTAGTTAAAAGAAACCTGAGCATTTAAAAGTCAACTACATCTTATGGGTAAAGAGAAAATAAAAAATAAAACTCTACTAATAAGGATCTATAAGGTGGAAATGTCTTTCCATAAGGGCACCATAGAATTAGGATCTCACAAGAAGAGGAGCAAGAAAGGCATAATGCATGGTTCGAGTTTGACTAAGTTTGTTTGAAACACTATCAACACTTTTAGCGCTTTACAAAATAGATTTGGATGGTCCAATTTCAACTAGATAACATGGTGGAATAGGCTTGATCCTTAAGGTAAAGCTTCATTCCCATGGGAGAGCACAGATAAAAGCTGTTAGATTACCTTGATGACATAATTAGATAATGCAACTATATCCGTTATTTCTGAATTTGATCAGTTGTGATCAACGATATTTTTATTTAATGAAAGATTAAATACATCCTAATTGTCTTTCATGCATTTGCATGCTAACTTAATTCTTATAGTCATTCATGCATTTATTAGCCATGCCATGTAAACGCTATACATGAGCATGTTTGTATTCATGCATTGTCATAATCTCATCAAGCATATTCATGACATACGATAAAAGTCTAATCCGACGATAATCTAAAAGTGCAAAGTACTATGAAACATAGAACCTACCATTTGTCATCGATATAACAATTGTAATCATTAGAGAGCTTTGGAAAATGACCATTAAGCTTGTATTGAATACTTAGAACTCATGTATAAGGAATCTTAAGAATAGATGCTTTGAAAGAATAAGGAACTGTAGGCTCAAGTAGCAGTGCTAACTAAATTATTGTATGCCTCTCTCAAAGGGCAAATAAGCACTATTGATATAGGCAAAAGGCTGATTCATCTTGAAAACAATCTAAATGGTGGTAATAAGGCCATTAATGCTCATGAGTGGGCATCACATGAATAGCAACCCTTGGCAGCACCAATCTCACTAGCTTAACCATTCATCTACATAAACTCAACGATCGCACCCTATATGGTTTAAGGATAACAAGGCATGGGCTCCTTTCCAATAAGGCCTTTAGTTCCAAATCTTAACAAACAAGCAGAGCAAGAAAATGCCAAAAAGTTTTCTGAAACTGTTAAGGATATTAGCAAGTAAAAATTACTAAAAAAACATCTTTTGGCCATGGAAGGAAGTGACAAATTTGGAATCATAAATGCCAAATCTTTAGCTCTAGTTTCCAACCTCATCATTCCACTTAAATTTAAGGTGCCATATTTTGAAAAGTACAATGGGACAATACATTTAACTACCCACATTCGCATGTGCTATTGAAAAAATAGTTGGATATGAGAGAAATGATAAACTGTTAATACACTACTTTCAGGATAGCCTAACCGGGGCAGTCGTCCATTGGTACATAAAGCTCGACCGAATTAGATCACTTAAAAATTGAATTTATGAAGAGAAAAATAAAAACCTAGGTGTGTCTGTCAATGTAACAGATAAGTATCAGAAGTACCCTTTTTATAGTCTTAGAAGGCCATTAGCTTTTTTTGCCGATCGATCTGATGTCAAGGCCACCCTATTCAACTTGCATCAAAATTGATTATCTAGCTTCCATCCTATTTTCTTTACAAAGAGGACAAAATAGTGCCTTAGAGGTATAAAAGCAAAACTATAATCACTTAAAAATCTAGTCAACAAACTGCTAATGTTAACCTCTCAAACTGAGGCACCTAGCTTGTAATAGTAGATGCTACACCCTAACTACATTAAAAAGTGAGATAAAAAAAGAAACTATCTCTATCTTTCAAGAACCAAAGTCAATGGCGAAAGATTTAGATCTGACAATCCTCAAAGAGCTAGTAAATGAGAAGGAAGCCATAGAGTTCCTTAAGTTTATCAAACATAATGAATATTGTATTATTGATCAATTGAACAAGCAGTCAACAAAGATATTTGTACTCTTACTACTTTTGAAATTTGAAACCTAGAGGATGCCCTTTTAAAGTATTGAATGAAGTTTGTAAGCCTCACGATATCCCTATAGCAAGATAGATCAATAGGTAAGCAATATAATTGCTGACAACCATATTTTTTCAGTGATGATGAGATCCCCTATGGCGGAAGGGGAAACTATAAAGCTCTTCACATCATTATTTACTACAAAGGCAGTGCACTGCCAATGGTTTTCATCAACAATAGGTTGGCCCTAAATATAATACCGGTATTACGCTTGAACAAACTTTCCATAAACACGTCTAAGCATAATCATAAAGTTATATGAGCGTTCGATGTGACTTGCAGAGAAGTTGTCAGAAACATCACCATCCCACTCTAAATTAGCCCATGCACTTATAAAATAGACATTCACGTGATAGACATTATTCTATCATATAATTACCTATTAAAGAGGCCTTGGATTTATTCTACGAGGACAACATTGCCAGTAATGCATCAAAAGTTGAAGTTTGTTATTGAAAATAAAGTTGTCAGTATTGAGAGGGAATAGGACATTATTGTTGTTACTTTAACTAATGCCTCAAATATTAAGTGCAATAAGAATGCTTTTTCTAGTTATTCAAGTTCATCAATACCACCTATGTCAAAGAGGTTTTGCCTCATCTATTGAAGAGTACTTATATGGGTTTTAAGGTGACCCTCATCCAAGGTGCCCAGGCTAGAAAAGGACTTGGAATTTGTTTTCAAGGAATTGCAAGGGCTCTAAAAGTCATCAATTAGATTGATAGAAGAGGTTTGGCTTTCAAGCTTAATGTACAGCAACAAAAAAGCAAGCTGAGAAAAATTAAGAGAAAAGAATGACTCATCTGTTGAGTCAAAAGTTTGGATAAAAACCTATGCCGCTTTTGCCACTACAAGAAAGCTTTCGTCGAGGAGGACAAATTAACCTGAATGAAGGAGGAAGACTCCAATAATGTTGTAATCACACTAAGCAAGGCATTCAGACATTTCTGTATTAATGCCATTGATGAGCCAGGGATGGTAGCAATAGATCTTAAGATTAACCGGTGCCATCCAAGATTTGTTTCATGCATTTTGTACTAAAACAAAAATCCTTGTATTATTTAAATCTAATTCAAAATAATGCTACAAACTAAACTGACATGCTTTTGCCCAAGAGTGTTATAGGATTTTTTGCATGGGTGTCTTTTTATTAAGTGTTATTAATAAAAAATGACTAAACATGATGCATTTTATCTTTTGTGTCCTATTTTCATTTTTTATAAATCTCTTAGACCTTTTATACATTTTTTTCTACCTATATTATTTTTTCCATATTCTCAGGTACCCAAATAAAAATGACATGAATATTCTCGTCAAGACTCTAAAATTCAATTTAGTAACTAACCTGAATTAGTGAGGTTAAGTTTAAGAGAGATTTCTAAAAAGCCATGTACCATAATATTTGTTAAGGTTAATTAAATAAGAAGAAAAATAGATCTTTCCTTATAGGAAACCTACTGAAATTATAAATCTAAGGGCAGAAGAAGATCAAAAAGAAGTCAAGATAAAAACTTCCTTAAACCCTTCCACTTAAACCAAATTAGTCAATATTAAAACCTTTTGTATTCTTTTGGTTTTTCGTTAGGGTACAAAATGAAATTTTTGAAAATTTAGGG
>JAQSVH010230114.1:0-12955 GCA_029448705.1 Adansonia digitata
TATTATGCTCATTTATAAAGAAAAGATGAATTTCATGTTAGACGCAGCCCTATTGCTGACATTTTGGCTATGTTCTCTATAATGAAATAATTTATCTTCGACCGCAGCTATAATCACTTATACATTGGCCTAAGTCATTTATTCAAAAGAAAAAAGGTTGAATAATTTGTTTTGTTTTAGGTCGAGATCCAATCTCCCTAATGAAAGCAGATAGTTCCTTTTGGCCACAGCTATAATTGCTCATATCTTGGCCATAGTTTCTTATTTAGAAGGGTTAAATAATTTACTTTGTGTTAGGTTGAGATTCAATCTCCCTAATAAAAGTGGATGGCTTCCCTTGGCCGCATGTTTAAAGGCTATTTTTTTAAAAGGTTGAATAATTTACTTTATTTAAGGTTGAGATTTAATCTCCATAATGAAAGTAAGTAGTTCCCTTTGGTAGGACGATTAAAAAAAAATTTTTTGCAAACGTTCACTCAAGTCTATCATGGCTATAAATGAAAATTATTAGCAAGTATTACTAAATAAAAAGGTTCCAATACAACTTGATTCAAAATAATAATAATAATAAATAAATAAATAGAAAATATATTGAACTAAACAAGTTTATTCTGTTATGTTGTCCATGGAGAAGAGCTAGAACTACGAAAATTACGAATAGTGTCCAGTTGGTTTTGCAACTCCAGCTACTCATGCTGATATGTCTCTAGCTCTTACTTGAGTGAGGTAAGCTTCCTATTCACTTCCCTTAGGCGGGTTTCTAGTTGGGTCTGATCTACCTACATGCTAAGAATAGCTTTTGCCGTGGACATACAAGAAGTAAGACACTCCAGTTTAAACCCAACCTTAATAGCGTTATCCATAAGTATCAACATCTCCTGTAATTTTGTTGTAGAAATATCTGACCATGGAGCATCAGCAATTATTAAAGCATCAGTGCACTCGAAACAAATCTCTTTGATTGCAGGATGCAAGTACTCCAAAACTCATCCTCTTTTTGATAAAAGCCTTCCAAGTGCTTCTAGTGTCAAGAGGCAATGAGAAAACCATGGAAATCCACTTTGGAAGCACCAAAAGAGGTAATGGTTCCAAAAGTGGGGAGAAAGGTGAAACAAAAGTATTTGGTCTGAAAGCACTTACTCTAACAAAAGCATTTGTTCCAAAAGCATTACCTCTAAAAGTAGAACGTACCGTAAAAGTAGCTATTCCAAAAATAGTTCTGGAAGTCATGCCAAGAGTACTAGGAGCTAGGCTGGAGCTTCTAGCTCTTAGTACTGGGGAGGAAGAAGTAGGAGGAGCAACTGGTGTAGTATTAAAAATTTCAACATCACCTATACCATCTTGAGTAATGTTTTCTGTATGTTACCTTTCCTGACGTAGTCTCTATACAATTTATTGCTTGGTGTGGTGAAGAAAGAAGGTTATCCATCTCAGTGGTATCAGGAGTATAATATCTATTCTGGGTATCCTTTGATCTAGAAGAAGTCACATCGATTGCTGGCTCATAATTACCTGATGTGTCAAGGTGCACATGGCTCCATACTATCACAATCATTATCAGTGTCAACCTGTTCCCTTATCTCATTCACTTAAAGATCACTAGCTTCAAAGTTAGCTTCAAAGGTGCTTGATACATCCTACAAGAAATACAAGTGAGAAAATTATGAAGTGAAAAGTAAAATGTATATATATATATTATTTAAAAAAAAAGAGAGAAAGGGGGCAATCTTACTTCTTGAGATGTTTGAGATGAAATACGGCTTCTCTTTCGTTGATAATGTTAAGGGGTCTAAGTTCATCTTTAAGGTGGGAAAAGAACCTCGTAAAAGCCTTCCATTTATCTAGGCACAGACAACAATAAGCCATCCAACTAGAGAAATGCATGCCAACTCTATCAAAGGTTGGGATAGTTGGACTTTTAACTGGAAGCTCCCTTATAGAGCCTTTAAGGAGCTGAGATACAATAGTGGTAAAGGTCTTATTGAGCTTACAAGGCGTAGGAGGAACTCCTTGATCATAACCGAACTGATGTGCTACCTGAGACACAGGGTACATCTCTACTGAATATGAATCTTTAACAATCCCTAAGCTAGAATTTTCAATCATGCAAGGTAATGCATAACTCTCTACCTATAGACAAAAATTTATTTTTCGTATACTTAGAGAATTAGTTAAGTCATAAAAAAAGTAGGATTTCCATACCCATTGAGGTTTGACATATGGCCTGGGGTTAAATTCATCTGCCATATCCATTGCTTTAAGAATACACCTCTTTGGTGATCGAGCAAGCCATGCCCAGGCTCTGTAGTCACTCCTTTGAACAACTGTTAGGTTAGATGTCCTAGATGAGTTATATATAGTAGGCTCGGGAGCACAAGAATTGAACCTTTCCCATAGACATAACTAAATCAAAGTAGCATCCACATAAGTCAAGACTCTATATCGTACGACTGAGGCCATGGTTTTGGATTGATACAAGTCCAGGTGCTTATATGAAAAACCCAAGTAATAAGGAGCAAGAGGAAAGCTCAATCCCTTAGCAATCTTGACAGCTAGAGGAATCAAAGCGGGAGAAATTCCATCATCAGGACAACCTGGAAATACATATTGAGCTAACCACATAACCAACAATACTTCCAATTCGAACTCATGATCTGGATAAGTAGGATCTTTAACTTCGTCCTCCTTAGAGTTGTACTTATGATAGAAAAGACTTATCTAATTAGAAAATCTCGCAACTTTGGAGCTATTACTTTGACTTTGAAGCAAGCTACAAAAGAAATGACAGGTATTTTTCTCTTCTAAAGTAAGCTGAATGCAAGAAATGTCATACTTACCATAGCATGGGAGCTCGAGTAGGATACAAACATCCTCTAGAGTAAACATAAATTCACCCCAAGCTATAATCATGGTATGAGAGAAAGTACTCCACCTAGCATGGAAAGCATGCCATACATTCAATTTTCTCTTTTTGTACTTGGAAAAGTTTGGAGCTAATTTTGACAGCATCAAATACTCCATCCTCCTTAAGTATAATAGCATTAGTAGCTTTTGTCAATACTTTGTCTGCCCATTCACCCCAACCTTGAACTAGCAAGGTGTTGGCAAGCTTGGTACTCGAAAGTGAAAATTGTCCTTGCTCAAATCTGAACTTCAGCATAGAATTACCCGGGATGTATACTCTCTCGCGTGCTTCAGAGGTGATGTATTGAAACCTATACCTAACCAATGTAGGTGGATGTTGACCATAATGCTTTTCATCTACACATTCCCAAAACTGATCAGCCCTGCCAGCCTTGATGATTGAATCATCCCAACTTTCAGGGATCAAGGGAATTATGCCATCCTTATTTGCTTTAAGTGTGATCTTTTTTATGGAAGTCTTGCCAGCAAACTGTTTTCTTCTCTTTGGAATTGGACAAGCATCTCTAGAGGGTTGTCAATAACTTGGCCTATACAAGTTCATTATCTTCACCATGGTACGAATAAAAGTTCCTAAAAAAATTTAAGGTTTTTTTTAATATATATTTACATCAATAAAAATATATATATAATTCTCATCTTATATATATATATATGAAATTATTTGTTTTCAAAAAAAAAAATCAAAGTGAACAACCGATGTTCACTTCACTTCTCGCACATACATATATATTTATATACATATATATGTATAATTATTTATTCATATATATATATTAAAAAAAACCTCGCAAGCAGCAGCTGCTGCAGAAACAAGCAGCTGCTTGCTTTGTTATTATTATTATTTAGTTTCATATATATATATATATTATATATATAAGTAAAAAAAAACAGCGGCTACTGCTTGCTCTGAAGCAGCAGCATGCTTATATATATATGTATATATATGTAAAAAAAGAAAAAAAAGAAAAAAGAAAACTTACTTTGAAGAAAATTTTGAAAGTTTAGAATTGAAATTGTTCTGCTATTGTAAAATTGTTGAGATTTGTGAAAGATAAGTTAAATAATTTCCTGTATTTATAGATGATGGTTATAGTCTTTTTGCATAATTTAAACTCTACAATTATATTTTATATTTTATTATTTTATCATTTATTGTTACTTATTAAAACAATAATTAATTAAAATGTGGGTTTGTATATGTATATGTATATATGCTCATAGTTAACGATGTTAAAAAAATAGTGAAATAAAGAATTAGTATCAGTCTTTGTTAAAGTGATGTTTTAATGTTTTTCTTATACAAATTTATTATTATTATTATTATTATTATTATCATAATACCATTGGTCACTAAAAACAAAATCAATTAGGTGGAAAAGCTACAAATTCTTTTATTTAATGGTTAATCTTTATTACTATTATCTTTTGAATATTGCTTTTATTTCTTAAATAGTATTTTGTTAGAAAGTAATAACTCAGCGGATATTATCTCGCAGATAATACTTTATAGATTATGCCTTGCAGATATTGTCTCGCGGGTAATACTTCATGAAACTATACCTAGCGGATATTGCCTCGCGGGTATTATCTTGAGGCAATACCTCGCGGATAATAGCTCGCAAGATATTACCTCGTGGACCATAGCTCACGGGATATTATCTCATAGGTAAAGACCAATACCGGAATAATATCCCACGGTTATTAGTGTTGGTATACTTTAACTATAAGTAAAGCATTGTTTTTCTTTTCTTTTTTCCCTTTCTTTCTTTCCTTCTTTTCTTTTCTACTTCTGGTAATAACCACCACCCATCATGCCCATATTTTTACTATATTTTGATAAACTATTTACTTTTTTTTTCCTTTTTCTTTTTCCTTTCTTTTACACTACCATACATCGAGTACATCACCAAATATTTATTCATTCATTATGTATGTGCATGATTTAGGATATACAATTTTTTTAAATAATAAAATAAAATAATAATAATAATAATCAAATTATTTATTAATCATAAAAATAAAGTAAATTACTATATATATATATTCATATCAAGTCATTATTATTATTATTATTATTATTATTGTTATTATTATTATTATTAGTTGTGTTTCCATCTTTTAAATATATTGATTCAAAAAAATTTTCATATATCTAATTCAAAATTTTATATATTTGCTTATATTATTTTAGTGCATGAAAATCTTTTCCTTCAAAGAAAAATTCTCATGCAGGGGGGCAAAATATAGATGGTTATTTTTGGTTAATGACATACAACACAGGTACCTCGGTATGAGTACTCTAGCAGAAGTGCTTTGGATCAAGTACTTTGACACAGGTACCTTGGCACAAGTACTCTAACAGAAATGCTTTGGAACAGGTACTTTGACACAAGTACCTTGGCACAAATACTCTAGCGAAAGTGCTTTGGAACAAGTAGTTTGGCACAAGTACCTTGGTACAAGTATTCTAGTAGAAGTGCTTTGGAACAAGTACTTTGACTTAGGTACCTTGGCACAAGTACTCTAGCAGAAGTACTTTGGAATAAGTAGTCTGGCACAAGTACCTTGGTACAAGTATTCTAGTAGAAGTGTTTTAGTGCGACACTCTTTGGTGAAGTGGTGTTATCCAACACGGTTAGTTCTACGCAATAATGACAGTAGAGTTAACCCTGGAAGATTGATAGGATTCTTGGGTTTTCTCCATCCTTGGGATTCTTGAAGAGTATGGCTTGGAGGCTCAGAAATGGAAATTGTTAAGAAGTGTTGTTCTTAACCTTTCTCTGGAATACAAGTGCTACCTCTTTTTTTTTTTGTTGCATAGGCAGTACATTCTTAAGCGTGCTGTCACATGACCAATGTCCACTCTATGTTACCGAAACATCCCTCAAAGAATAACTTGCCATAATCACCTCAACCCAGTACTTTGGTAACTTCTATATCAACCCACTACTTTGGTCACTTCCACATCAACCCACTACTCTTGTAACCTACCTTGGAGATGCTATAAATAGTAATTTCAAAGTTACAGGGTGAGGATTTTTTTCTAGGGGCTTAATTTTGGTATCTTCTAGCAAACTTATCACTGTAAAGAATTCTGTATAAATTTTCCTAAAACCATCGTAACTTTCACCATCTCAGCCACCTATCACCTTCACTATTACCGCCTGCCACCGTACTTGTCTTCCAAGGACTGCTTCAGTCTTCCTCTCTGCCACTTCTTTATTACATCTTGTTTTATTGGTTTGCAACATTTCCTCATCCATTCAAAAAGCCCCATTACAAAATGACAAGTCATATATGTTAGTGTTTAAGCTACTACTACAAACAATTTAAACTGACATACATACAATGGTTCTATCTAGACAATATTTGAGATCAGAAAACAGTCAATTTAAGATCTAAAAGGGAAGACATTTTTATTTTTGGCCTAGAATTCAATAGGATTTGTTGCCTTTGTGGCCTTTCCACATAAAAAAAACACTTTACTTCTAGTTTTTACTTTCTTAATGAAGCATAAGACTTAGAGCCCTTTGGATCTATTATTCCATTTATTTGCAGTAACTAACCAGTTATAGTTTATTGGTTAACCCCTGATGTTTTATCCATGAACTGATATGTCTAATAGCTATTTATCACGTATGATGGTTCAAATAGAAATAGTTGGGACAAATGGCTTAGCCCCCCACAAACAGAAGATTGCAATTTCTCCGATTAAAGTACGAGGGAGTTGGGACCTCCTTCTACTTTACCATCTAGTGCGATTTGGTCTCTTTACTAAAACTTTAAGTAACTTAATTTTTATACTATTGAAATTAAAGTAAAAACGTAAAACCAACAAATGGTGTAGCCGAAGCTAATTAAAAGGTCAATGTGTCAGTTTGACTTTAATTAAATGATGACATGACAGTAATATTTTTAGATGATACAGACAAATCAAATAATCAATTGGTTATAAATGCCACATCAATTTTTTTGCTTTTTCCATGTCATCTAAGAATATAATATTCTGTTACTGCCACATCATCATTCAACAAACAGGTAAGCATTTAATCAAAGTCAAACTATCATATCAGTTTTTTAACCAGTTTTTGTTATACCAATTTTAAATTTTATCTTTTTGCTTCAATTTTAATATTACAGGGATTTAATTCTCAAGTTTAGTAGCAAGACCAAATTGCACCAGATCACATAGTACGGGAGGTCCCAATTACTTTAATCCATTTCTCCCAAATGTGCATATATATTCATTAATTCTCCAATGAAATAACTATAAATAAGATTAAAATTCCATAGATGTGATGTGTCTACTTACCTCACTATCCTGGTGGCTACTCGAGTTCTCGTATTCTGTCAAGTAAAGGTGGTGGATCAAACTCTTGTACAGGCAAATAGATAAGGAATTTTAACTCTCAAGGGCAAAAGAAAGGCAGTCTAATTCCTCCATATCCATGGCAATGAATATATTAAGGCAAACAGATTTTAAAATAGTTATAAAGATACGCATAGAAAATTTAATTTCCTCCATTTTTAGCCAAAAAGCCACTGTATTCCATCAAAATTAATAGGTGTGAAAAATAAGGAAAGGACTTAATGTGTGAAAATGCAATTTTTTTGGGGGGGGCCGTGGGGTGAATCAAAAGAAGAAATAGAACAATTTATTTGACAACTTAGTTAACTATTATAGGAATACTGGCGACCTTTAAGCACATCAATACTCAAGCAAATGTATTAGCAGAAAAGTGAAAATGAAAAAATTATGCAATTTCAAGATTATGCAACCTTTTAAAGATTACTACCTTAACTCTGCATCTAATCAAAACCATGTGATAATTTAATTATTATTTTATGATTTTTATTTTTCTATGCATTAGACAAGGGATATAGAAGCATCCAAGCCACAACCCACCAATAGGTCTAGTATGTTCAAAGCACAAACTTTCTACTAGGAGAGTGGAAGAGCTTTAAGAGGTTGATCAAAATGATCCACGGTTCTGCACAAGCATTTGGCAGAATCTTCATGAAACATCATCAATTCACTTCAGTTATACATCTTATTTAAGGCCCAACAAGACTTCAACAACTTAAACATGGATAGATTTTCTACTTCATCAATTGAACAAGTCAATTGTGAATATCCATTCCCATTAAACACCAAGGATAAAGGCGAAATATGTTTGTTAGCTATGTCCTTTCCATTTAGTAGTGAAGTGGACATGCTTGTCATTAATGCTAATCATATAATCAGGAATCTTTGAGAAACAAAATAGAATGTTCCTTGAGAAGCCCTTTCATAATAAAAGGGTTTAGAAGAAGAATTCTAAATAGAAGGATGGAACAGATAACATCAAAAACTATTGGAACAGGATGCTAGTTCGTTGAAGTTTGAAGATCTCAGCTAATCCGATGTATGATGACTAAGAACTTTAGTATTCTACACAGAATCTTGCCTATTTTCGTGCAATATTTGGTTGTATCATAAAATATAATAAAAGAAGAGGGAGGGGGGAGTTACAATAGAATTAAAGGAGCATATTACCTCAAGGCCTAATAGTTGTCATGTTTTAGCACCAAGAACACTGATAAGGGCCTAAGTTTATATAAATTATTTTTCTATTTTAATCTTTTCTAGTTATTTTTTATGTTTATCATGAACTATTTTTTTACTTTGCAGGATTTAATTGATGAAAAATACGAAAAAAATGAAAATTAGCTAAGTTGGGGATTTTGTGTGGGTTTTGAATTCTAGTGAGCTGATCCTGAAAAATTTTAATTACACTAGGAGAAGTTGGAAGATAAAGTTTTACTTGGGTTAAGAGTTTGAAAGCAAAAGTAGTTATCTTTGAAGAGTACATTCGATAAATGAAGAAAATCAACCCACCAATCCAACTTTATGGCTACATTCAAAAAGAAAATTGCACATAACCTCTTAAAAGATCAAGATAAAGATTAAAGCTTGATTTTTTATTTTTATTTTGATAAATTAATGTAATTATCATTATCCCTAACTTTAGTTGAATTCTTTTTCTATAAATAAAGAGGGGTTAAACAGTTTTCATCATCTCATTCTTTCTCTCTTCCTCTCTCTTTTATTTCTTGTTTTTTAAACTATGTTTTTTTAAGCTTTTTATTTGGTAGTAAAAATATTTGCAAGCTTCTGTATTATTCATCATGAGAAATGAATCAAATTATTTTCAAAGTCCTTTTTTTTTTTACAAATACTTTATGTCACGGTTATATGATTTAAACTTTTAGGATGCATACTAGTAGTTTTCTCATATTTAATCCAGAGCTAGTTTAATTAATCAAATACATAATAGTTTGATTGGTTTCACATAAGTAGCAAATAACTTTAATAATGATAGTCAAGTTTCCATTTCAAAAGTCTTGAAAAATACAAGTCTTTCTTAGATAAAGTCAGCTTTTGACTTTGTTAGATTGAATCAATTAAACTTTCCTAGTTTTTAAAGCTATATTTTAATTATATTCTAAAAGTTTTTTTAGAGTAGTTAAATGATAAGGAATAATCATAGTGCTTAACTTGGTTAATTAGGAAATAAGAGAAAGTAAGGAAGTCAATACATATTTGATTTCTTGACTTATTTATTTATTTAAAAAAATGTATAAAAGTTTTCAATGATTGACAATGATACATTAGTAAGTAATATCGATTTACTACCAAAGTCTTTTCATCGTTGATTTTTTTACTTAAACTATTTTCAAAGTTATTTTCATTTTGTTTTCAATTAAAAGCAATTTACCTTTATTGTCTTTTCTTAACTAGATGCTACCATTTTTCTTGTCATTTCATTTCGTTTCTTTTCTTTCTATTCTCAAAATCAGTTTTGCACTTCCTTCTGAGATACGACCTCTACTTGCCTGCACTACAAATTTGTAATCAAGCTAAAGAAAGTGAGCATTATAAACGGGTAGCATCGACAACTACCAAGTTTTTGGCATCGTTGTCGAGGACCTATTAGTTAAGTATAATCCTGATTTTGTTATTTCTTTTGTTAGATTTTATTTGTTTGTTCATTTTACAAGTATATGTCTTTTGAAGATGCAAGGCTTCATAGGATAAGGCAATTCATTCAAGAAACCAAATCCTTCCCAAGCTTCGAAGCACTAGAAGCAATTGCACAAGAATCTTCTGCTTCTACATCCTCTCGAAATCAATCACCTCCAAGGATGCCATCCATCCATTCTTTGGCTTCCTCAAGTGCGTCAACAGTAAAAATCATAGCTGTTGAACAAAATGTTCGAGAGCGCAAACTAAAAGAGCTTGTTGCTCTAAATATCATATCACAACCTTTTTGCATTAATTTTCCTAATTTACAACAACCGTTTGAACTCAAATTTGGTCTTATTCGCTTGCTATCTATCTTTCATGGTCTTGCAGGGGAATATCCAAAGAAACACCTTAAGGAGTTCGATATGATCTATTCAGGCATAAAACCACTGAGGGTGACAGAAGATCAAATAAAGTTAAGGGCTTTCCCATTCACCTTAGGAGATTTTGGTGAAAGATTGGCTATACTACCTCCTCTTTGGATGAGTGACTACTTGGGGGCTTTTTCTAGAGAAGTATTTTCCAGCCTCCAAAGCTACGAGCATTAGAAAAGAGATTTGCAGAATAAGGCATAATCAGGAGACATTATACGAGTATTTGGAAAGATTCACAAAGTTTTATGTAAGCTGCCCTCATCATCAGATCTCGGAGCAACTTTTAATCCAATACTTTTATGAAGGCTTGCTTCCCATGGAAAAGAGCATGATCATTATAGTCTTCGGAAGTGCATTGGTCGACCAAACACCCAATGAAGCAAGGGCCTTATCTTTAAAATGGCAGCCGACACTCAACAATTTTGCACAAAGACTAACAATTCTGCAAGAAATGTTAGTGAGGTGAGAACACAATCCTTGCAAAATAAAATTTCTGATCGTACTTCACTCGTGCGTAAAATTGCTATAGGAAACATGCAAGTAAAAGTATACGAAATTTGCTTACTCCAAGGACACATGACAAATATATGTCCCACCCTCCAAGAAGACTATTCAGAGAATGTCAATAAAATTAGTGGATTCTTGTGACAACCACAAAGGAAATATGATCCATTCTCTAACACTATAACCCTGGATGGAGAAATCATCTCAACCTTAGTTATGGGAATCAAGGAAGTATAAATTTTTAACAAGGAAATCTATTGACCTCTCAATATCAACCTAGAACACAAGCTTCTAGGGAATCAAGTAACTCTTCTGAGGATATTATAAAAGTGCTTGCAACTGATCAAGTTAAATTTCAATAGGAAAATAATGCAAGACTTATCAATTTAGAAAGGCAAATGGGCCAAATTGCAACATCCTTGAATAAGTTGGAAAGCCAAGATTCAAGAAAGTTACCTTTCCAAATAGTGATTAATCCAAATGAGGGAGTTAATGCCATAACTCTCATTTACACAAAAAAAAAAAAAGAAAAGAAATTGGCCAACCAAATGCAAATAAGGCCAAATTTGAGCATGAGAAAGTAGTGGAACCTAAGACACTTCCACAATCCAAGCCCGACAAGGTAGTGTCTAACTTTGTCAATTTTGGTCTTAAAACTTTATCCCCTTTTCCTAGTCATTTTGCTAGGTTTAAAATGGAAGAGTTAGAGAAGGATATATTAGACACCTTTCAGAAGGTTCAAGTGAACATACCTCTCTTGGATGCTCTAAAGCAAGTGCCCAAGTACGCTAAATTCCTCAAGGAGATGTGTACAACAAGAAGAAGGTATAAGTTTAATGAAAAGGTAAGTTTGAGTGACAATGTGCCTGCAATGATTTAAAGAAAGCTATCCCCCAAGTGTAAGGATCCAGGTTCATTTACTATTCCTTGAACAATAGGAAATACAAGTTTTGAAAAAACAATGTGCGATTTAGGGTTAATGTCATGCCTAGGTCTATATTTAAAAAATTGAAGCTTAGAAACTTAAAAGAAATTGGTGTAATCATTCAACTATCAGATAAGTCAAATATTTACCCGGATAGTGTAGTGGAGGTTATCTTAGTTCAAGTCAATAATTTGGTATTTCCAGCTGATTTTTATAATTTCGACATGAAAGATGAGTTTTCTATTAATTCAGCACCCATTTTGTTAGGAAGACCATTTATGAAAATGGCTAAAACTAAGATAGATGTTCATAATAGTACTTTTAAGATGGATTTTGATCGTGAAGTCATTAGTTTTAATATTTTTGATGCCATGAAATATCCAAGCAAAGTACATTCTATTTTTCATGTCGATATTATTGATTTACTTGTTCAGGATATTTTTAATTTAGGTGGAGATTATGGGCTTCAAGTAGCCATTAGCCAAGGATTGGAGAAAGACAATTTTGAAAAAATTGCACAAAAGGCTCCTTTGGAAAAGGATATCATGACTCTACATTCTTTAACTCTTCTATCCAAAAAGTTTAATGTTTCATTTATAGATTTGCCTATTACTTATAACAAATTTTACCTTCTGTTTTGCAGGCACCAAAGATGGAATTGAAGCAATTGCTTGAGCAATTGAAGTATGCATTCTTGGGAGAGTAAGAAACTTTGCCAGGGATCATAACCAAGGACCTAACATTGTTACAAGAGGAAAGGTTGATAACAGTTTTCAAAGAATGCAAGTAAGCAATTGGATGGACTATTGCTGGCATTAAAAGAATCAGCCCTTCAACTTGTGTGCATCAAATTTTACTAGAAGAAGGTGCAAAATTGAGTAAAGAAGCTCAAAGAAGACTAAACGCGCCCATGAAAGAAGTGGTGATGAAAGAGATCTGAAGCTACTTGATGCAGGGGTGATTTATCCAATATCGATAGTTAATGATAACTACCATACATTTAGTACCAAAGAAAAGTGGGATAACAGTGGTTACAAATCAAGACAATTAGTTAATTTTTACTTGAGTTCAAAATGGTTGGAGAGTTTGTGTGGATTATAGGAAACTAAATGCAGCCACTAGGAAGGACCATTTCCCATTACCATTCATTGATCAGATGTT
>JAQSVH010230125.1:0-10948 GCA_029448705.1 Adansonia digitata
TAGAGATTTATGAGAATCGATGTTTGTTTCATTTATGGGATGAATTTTGATTCCAAAGAAAATGGTGAAAGGAAAAGTTTTTCTTCTGAAACCAAAGCATCAATACCATGTATGACAATGAGAAGATTGTGGTTTTGTAGCCAAATCATAAAAGGATTGGAGATTATTACAAGAACCAATGCTTCTCGCATTTGAGGGATGAACTTTATATCTAAGGTACATGGTGGAAAGAAAAGCTTTTGTTATGAAACCAATGCATTGACAATGTGTATCCCAATGAAGAAATGTGTTTGTCTGGCCTAGTCACAAAAAGGATGGAGATTATTGTAAGAATCAATGTTCATGTTATCTGAGGGACGAACTTTAAATTTACGGAAATTGGTGGAAAGAAAAGCTTTTCCTATGAAACCAATGCAACAATAACATACTTCCAATTAAGGAGAGCATGTTTTCGTAGCCTAATTAAAAAAAATAGAGATTATTTTAAGAGTCAATGTTAGTCTTAATTGAGCGATGAACTTTGTTTCTAAAGAGCATGGTGGAAAGAAAAGCTTTTCTTGCGAAACCAATGTATCAATAACATGTATCCCAATGAAAAGAATGGTTTTTCTAGCCCAATCTCAAAAAGGATAGAGATATTATGAAAGTTGATGTTCATTTCATTTACGAGATGAACTTTGATTCTAAGGAAAAAAATGGAAAGAAAAGCTTTTCTTGTGAAACCAAAGCATCAATATCATATATGCTAATGAGTAGAATGTGTTTTGGTAGCCCAATCATAAAAGGATTGAAGATTATTACAAGAATCAATGTTCATCTCATTTGAGGGATGTACTTGTGTCTAAGATGCATGGTGGAAAAAAAAGCTTTTCTCGTAAAACCAATGCATTGATAGCATGCATCCCAATGAACAGAACTTGTTTTTCTAGCCTAATCACAAAACGATGAAGATTATTATGAGAATTGATGTCATGTCATTTAAGGACGAACTTTGATTCTAGGAAAAATCATGGAAAGAAAAGCTTTTCCTGTAAAACCAAAGCAACAATATCTTGTATCCAATTGAGGAGAATGTGTTTTTGTGGCTCAATCATAAAAAAAAAATAGAGATTGTTATAAGAATCAATGTTAGTCTCAATTGAGGGATGAACTTTGTTTCTAAGGAGCATGATAGAAAAAATAGCTTTTCTTGTGAAACCAATGGATCAATAACATGTATCCCAATGAAGAAAATATGTTTTTCTAGCCTAATCACAAAAAAGATGAAAATTATTATGAAAATCGATGTTCATTTCATTTAAGGGATGGACTTTGACTTTAGAGAAATAGTTGAAAGAAAAGCTTCAAAGTATCAATATCATGCATACTAATGAGGAAAACATGTTTTTATAGCCCAATCACAGGAAAATAGAGATTATTACACGAATCAATGTTCATCTTATTTGAGGGATGAACCTTGTTTCTAAGGAGTATGGTGGAAATAAAAGCTTTTCTTGTGAAACCAATGCATCAATAACATGTATCTAACATAAAAGAATGTGTTTGTCTTGCCCAATCACAAAATGGATGGAGATTATTATGAGATTGGATGTTTATCTTAATTGAGGGATGAGTATGGATTCTAAGGAAAATGGTGGGAAAAAAAAAGCTTTTCTTGTGAAACCAAAGCATCAATACGATGTATCCCAATAAGGAGAACAGTTTTTGTAGCCTAATAGAAAAATGGTGATTATTACAAGGATCAATGTTCATCCTATTTAAAGGACAAACTTTATTTCTAAGGAGCATGGTGGAAAGAAAAGCTTTTTGTGTGAAATCAATGCATCAATAATGTGCATCCCAATGAAGAGAACATGTTTTTTTAGATCAATAACAAAAAAGGTGGTGATTATTATAAGAATCTATATTCATCTCATTTGAGGGTTGAACTTGGATTCTAAGGAAAATGGTGGAAAGAAAAAGTTTTCCTTGTGAAACCAAAGCATCAATATGATGTATGAAGAAAAAATGTTTTTGTAGCCCAATAGTAGAAGTAATGGAAATTATTATAAAATCAATGTTCATCTCAATTGAGGGATAGACTTTCTTTCTAGGGAGCAAGGTGGAAAGAAAAGCTTTTCTTGTAAAATCAAAGCATCAGTATGATGTATCCCAATGAGTAGAACACATTTTTATAGCCCAATCACATAAAGAATGGCAATTGTTACAAGAATCAATGTTCGTTCCATTAGAGGGATGAACTTTGTTTCTAAGAAGCATGGTGGAAAAAAATATTTTTCTTAAGAAACCAATGCATCAATAACGTGTATCCAAATGGTGATTACATGTTTTTCTACCCTAATCACAAAAAGGATTGAGATTATTATAAAAACTAGTGTTTGTCTCATTTGAGGGATGAACTTTGACCCTAAAGAAAATGGTTGAAAGAAAAGCTTTACTTATGAAACTAAAGCGTTAGTATAGTGTATCCTAATGAGGAGAACTTATTTCTGTAGCCCAACTATAGAAAGATTAGAGATTATTACAAGAACCATTGTTTGCCTCATTTAAGGGACAAACTTTGTTTCTAAGGAGAATGGTTGAAAGAAAAGCTTTTTTAACGAAACCAATGCATCAATAATGTGTATCCCAGTGAGGTGCACATGTTTTTCTAGCCTAGTCACAAAATGGGTGGAGATTTTTATGAGAATCAATGTTCATCTCATTTGTGGGACAAACTTTGATTCTAATGAAAAATAGTGGAAAAAAGGTTTTGTTGTGAAACCAAAGCATCAATATCAGGAATCCCAATTAGAAGAACTTATTCTTGTAGCCTTGCCATAGAAAGAATGGAGATTAATACAAGAATTAATGTTCATCTCATTTGGCAGATGAACTTTGTTTTTATGGAGCATGGGGGAAAGAAAAGCTTTTCTTGCAAAACCAATGCATCAATAACGTGTATCCTATAAAAGGGAATATGTTTTTTCGAGCCTAATCACAAAAAAGATGGGTATTATTATGAGAATCGATGTTCATCTCACTTGCGAGAGGAACTTTGATTCTAAGGAAATGTTGGAAAGAAAATCCTTTCTAGTGAAACCAAAGCATCAATATCCTGTATCCGGATGAGAAGAACATGTTTTTGCAGCCTAATCATAGAAAAAATGGATATTATTACAAGATTCAATGTTCGTCTTATTTGAAGAATAAACTTTGTCTCTAAGGAGCATGGTGGAAAAAAAATTTCTTGCAAAACTAAAGCATTAATAACATGTATCCCAGAGAAGAAAATGTGTTTTTCAAGCCCAATCATAAAAAAGAGGGAGATTATTATGAGAATCAATGTTCGTATCATTTCAGCGATGAACTTTGATTCTCTAAAACATGGTGGAAAGAAAAGCTTTTGTTCTGAAACCGAAGCATCAATATCATGTGCCCCATTGTGGATAATGTGCTTTTGTAGCCTAATCACAGAAAGAATGGAGATTATTTCCAGTAGCAATGTTCGTCTTATTTAAGGGATTAACTTTGTTTTTAAGGAGCATGGTGGAAAGAAAAGTTTTTGCTGCAGAACCAATGTATGAATAACACGTATCCCAATGAAGAGAACGTGTTTTTTAAGCCCAATCACAAAAAGGATGGAGATTATTTTAAGAATCGATGTTCATCTCATTTGAGTGATGAACTTTGATTCTAGGGAAACTGGTGGAAGAACAAACTTTTCTTTTGAAACCAAAGCATTAATACAATGCATCCCACTGAGGAGAACGTGTTTTTGTAGCCTAATCACAGAAAAAATGGAGATTTTCCAAGAATCAATGTTTGTCTTAGTTAAAGGATGAACTTTGTTTCTAAAGAGCATGGTGGAAAGAAAAACTTTTCTTACAAAACCGATGCATAGATAATATGTATCCCAATAAATAGAACATGTCTTTCTAGCCTAATCACAAAAAGAATGGAGATTATTATGAGATTCAAAGTTCATCCCATTCACAGGATGAACTTTAATTCTAAAGAAAATGGTGTAGGGAAAACCTTTTTTTATAAAACCAAAGCATCAATGTCATGCATCAAAATAAGGAGAACATGTTTTTGTAGCCCAATCACGAAAAAATGGAAATTATTTCAAGAATCCATGTTCATCTCAATAAAGGGTTGTACTTTGTTTCTAAGGAGCATGGTGGAAGGGCAAGCTTTTCTTGTAAAATAATGCATCAATAATGTGTATCCTAAAGAAGAGAATGCATTTTTCTAGCCAAATCACAAAAACCATGGAGATTATTATGAGAATCGATGCTTGCCTCGATTGAGGGATGAGCTTTGATTTTATGAAAAATGGTAGAAAGAAAAGCTTTTCTTGTGAAACAAAAGCTTTAATATCATCTATCCTAAAGTGGAGAACTTGTTTTTATAGCCCAATCACAAAAAAATAGAGATTTTTACAGGGATCAATGTTATCTCATTTAAGGCATGAACGTTGTTTCTAAAGAACATGATTCAAAGAAAATCTTTTCCTATGAAACCAAAGCACCAATAACACAACCCAATGAAAAGAATGTGTTTTTCTAACCTAATCACAAAAAGGATAGAGATTATTACAAGAATCGATGCTCATCTTGAGTGATGAACATTGTTTATAAGAAAAATGACTGAAAGAAAAGCTTTCCTTGTGAAACCAAAGAATCAATACGATTAATCCTAGTCAGGTGAATACGTTTTTATAACCCGATCACAGAAAGAATCGAGACATTCCAAGAATTAATCTTCATCTCACTTACAGGATGAACTTCGTTTCTAAGGAGCATGGTGGGAAAAAAAAGCTTTTCTTACGATACCAATGTATCAACAATGTCTATCCCAATGAATAGAATGTGTTTTACTAGTCCAATCACAAAAGGATGGAGATTAATATGAGAATCGATGTTCATCTCATTTGAGGGATAAACATTGATTCTAAGGAAAATGGCTAGACAAAAGCTTTTCTTCTAAAATCAAAGCATCAGTATCATGTATCCCAATAAGGAGAACGTGTTTTTGTAGACCAATCATAGAAATAATGGAGATTATTACAAGAATTAATGTTTGTCTTATTTGAAGGATAAACTTTGTTTCTAAGAAGCATAGTGGAAAAAAAAGCTTTTCTTGCAAAACCAATGCATCAATAACGTGTATCTTAAAGAAGAGAACATGTTTTTCTAGTCCAAACACAAAAACGATGTAGACTATTATGAGAACCAATACTCATCTCATTTGATGGATGAACTTTGATTCTAAGGAAAATGGTCAAAAGAAAAACTTTTCTTGTGAAACCAAAGCACCAATGTCATGTATCCTATTGAAGAAAACATGTTTGTGCAGCCCAATAACAGAAAGAATGGAGATTATTGCAAGAATCAATGTTAGTCTTATTTGAGGGACAAACTTTGTTTCTAGGGAGCATGGTGGAAAGAAATGCTTTTCTTCCAAAACCAATACATCAATAACGTGTATCATAATGAAAAGAACATGTTTTTCTAGCCTAATCACAAAAAAAATAGAGATTATTACAAGAATTAATGTTTATGTCATTTGAAGGATAAACTTTGAGCCGAAGGAAAATAGTGGAAAAAAAGCTTTTCCTGTGAAACCAAAACATCGATAGCATGTATCCCAAAGAGAAGAACATGTTTTTATAGCCTAATCATAGAAAGAATAGAGATTATTGCAAGAATCAATGTTTTTCTCATTTGTGGAATGAACTTTGTTTCTAAGAAGCATAGTGAAAAAAAACTTGTGAAACCAATGCATCAATAACATGTATCCTAATAAATGGAATCAAGCCCGATCACGAAAAGGATAGAAATTTTTGCGAGGATTGATGCTCATCTCGTTTGAGGGATAAGCTTTGATTCTAAGAAAATTTGTGGAAAGAAAAGCTATTATTGTGAAAGCAAAGCATCAATACCATGTATCCCAATTAGGAGACCATTTTTGTATACCCTAATCAGATAAAGAATGGAGAATATTACAAGAATCAATAACTTTTATTCTAAAAAAAGAACATGTTGTTCTAGCCTAATCATAAAAAGGATGAAGAGTATTACCAAAATTGATGTTTGTCTCATTTGAGTGATGAACTTTGAGTCTATGAAAAATGGTGAAAAGAAAAGTTTTTCTTGTGCAACCAAAACATCAATATCATGTATACCAAGGAAAACATGTTTTTATAGCCCAGTCACAGAAAAATGGAGATTATTACAAAAATCAATGTTCGTCCCACTTGAGGAACGAACTTTGTTTCTAAGAAGCATGGTGTGAAGAAAAACTTTACCCATGAAACCGAAGCATCAATAACGTGTATCCTAATAAAAAGAACCAAGCCCAATCATAAGAAGGACAAAAATTATTACGAGTATCAATGTTATCCCATTTGAGGGATGAACTTTGTTTCTAAGGAAAATGGTGGAAAAAAAGCTTTTTTGGTGAAATCAAAGAATCAATATCATGTATCCCAATAAGGAAAATATGTTTTTGTAGCCCAATCGTAGAAAAAATTGAGATTATTACAAGAATCAATGTTCATCTCATTAAATGAACTTTGTTTCTAAGGAGCATGGTAGAAAAAAACCTATTCTTGTCATACCAATGCTTCGATAATGTGTATCTTAAGGAAGAGAACATGGTTTTCTAGCCTAATCACAAAAAGGTTAGAAATTGTTATGAGAATCGATGTTTGTCTTATTTGAGGGATAAACTTTGATCCTAAGAAAAATGGTGCAAACAAAAGCTTTTCTTGTGAAACCAAAGCATCAATATGATGCATCCCAATCAGAAGAATGTGTTTTCGTAGCTCAATCACAAAAAATAGAGATTATTACAAGAATTAGTGTCCTTCAAATTTGAAGGATGAACTTTGTTCCTTAAAAGCAAGGCAATAAAAAAGCTTTTATTGCGAAGCCAATGCATCAGTAACTTGTATCCCAAAGAAGAGAATGCATTTTTATAACCCAATCACAAAAAAGATGGATATTATTTTAAGAATTAATGTTTGTCTTATTTGAGGGATGAACTTTGATTTTAGGGAAAATTGTGCAAGGAAAAGCTTTTGTTGTGGAACCATAGCATCAATATGATGTATCCCAATGATTAGAATGTGTGTTTTTGGCCCAACCATAGAAAGAATGGCATTATTACAAGAACCAACGTTTGTCCTACTTGAGGAATAAGAAGCATGGAAGAAAGGAAAGCATTTCTTGCAAAGCCAATGCAACAATAATGTATATCTTAATGAAGAGAACATGTTTTTCTAGCCCAATCATTAAAAGGATGGAGATTATTATGAAAATTGACGTTCATCTCATTTGAGGGATGAACTTTGATTCTAGGCAAAATGGTGGAAGGAAAAGCTTTTCTTACGGAACCAAATAATCAATATCATGCATACCAACGAGGAGAATGTGTTTTTGTAGCCCTATCATAGAAAGTGTAGATTATTACAAGAATCAATGTTCATCTCATTTAAGGGACAAATTTTATTTCTAAGGAGCATGGTGGAAAGAAAAGTTTTTCTTATGAAACCAATGCATCAATAATGAGCATCCGAATGAAAAGAACATGTTTTTCTAGCCTAGTCACCAAAAGATAGAGATTATCATAAGAATCGATGTTCATCTCATTTGAGGGACGCACTTTAATTCTAAGGAAATTAATGGAAAAATTCTTTTCTTGTGAAACCAAAGGATCAATATCATGTATCTAAATGTGGAGAACTTGTTTTGTGGCCCAATTAGAAAAAGAAAGGAGATTATACAGGGATCAATATTCATCTCATTTAAGGGACAAACTCTATTTCTAAGAAACAGATGCAAAGAAAAACTTTTTTTGCAAAACCAAAGCATTAGTAATGTGTATCCCAATGAAGAGAACATGTTTTACTTACCAGTTCACAAAAAGGATGGAGATTATTATGAAAATAATTGTTCATCTCATTTAAGGGATAAACTTTGATTCTAAAGAAAAAGGTGGAAACAAAAGCTTTTCTTCTGAAAACAAAAGTATCAGTATTATATACCCCAAGGAAGAAAACATGTTTTTGTAGCCAATCATAAAAAGAATGGTGATTATTACAAGAATCAATATTCATCTCATTTAAGGGATGAACTTTGTTTCTAAGGAACATAGTGCAAAGAAAAGCTTTTCTTGCGAAATCAAATCATCAAATAATGTGTAACCCAATAAAAAGAACGTATTTTTCTAGCCCAACAATAAAAAGGATAAAGATTATTACAAGAATCTATGTTCATCTCTTTTGAGGGATGAACTTTGATTATAAGGAAAATGGTGGAAAGAGAACTTTTTCTTGTGAAGCCAAAGCATCAGTATTATGTATCCCAATGAGCCAAACATGATTTTGTAGCCCAATGAAAAAAAAAGAACGGAGATTATTACAAGGATCAATGTTTGTCCTATTTGAGGGATGAACTTTATTTCCAAAGAGCATGGTGCAAGGAAAAGCTTTTCTTGCAAAACCAAAGCATCAATAACATGTAACCTAATAAGGAGAACATATTTTTCTAGCCTAATCACACAAAGTATGCAAATTCTTCTGATAATCGATGTTGGTCTCATTTAAGGGATGAACTTTGATTCTAAGGACAATGGTGGAAAGAAAACTTTTTCTTGTGAAACCAATGAAGAGAACATGTCTTTCTAGCCCAATCACAAAAAATATGGAGATTATTACGATAATCGATGTTCATCTCATTTGAGGGATGAACATTGATTTAAAGGAAAATGGTGGGAAAAAAGCTTATCTTGTGAAACCAAAGCATCAGTATCATGTATCCCAATAAGAAGAACGCATTTTTATAGCCAAAAACAAAAGGAATGAAGATTATTACAAATATTAATGTTCTATCACTTTAGGGATGAACTTTGATTCTAAGGACAATGGTGGAAAGAAAACTTTTTCTTGTGAAACCAATGAAGAGAAACATGTTTTTCTAACCCAATCACAAAAAATATGGAGATTATTACGATAATCAATGTTCATCTCATTTGAGGGATGAACATTGATTTAAAGGAAAATGGTGGGAAAAAAGCTTCTCTTGTTAAAACCAAAGCATTAGTATCATGTATCCCAATAAGAAGAATGCATTTTTATAGCCAAAAACAGAAGGAATGAAGATTATTGCAAAAATTAATGTTTTATCACTTTAGGATGAACTTTATTTTGATAGAGCATTGTGGTAAGAAAAGTTTTTCTTGGGTAAACAATGCATCAATAACATGTATCCCAATAAAGAGAACATGTTTTTGCAGCCTAATCACAAAAAGGATAGAGACTATTATGAGAATCAATGTTCGTCTAATTTAAGGGACGAACCTTATTTCTAAGGAAAATGGTCAAAAGAAAACTTTTTCTTTTGAAACCAAAGCATTAATATCATGTATCCCAATGTGGAGAACATGATTTTATCTCCCAATCACAAAAAGAATGGAGATTATTATAAGAACAAATGTTTGTCACATTGGTGGGATGAACTTTGTTTCTAAGAAGCAAGGTGGAAAGAAAAGCTATTCTTGCAAAACTGCTACATCAATAACTTGTATCCATATGAAAAGAACATGTTTTTCTTGTCTAATAAAAAAAAGATGGAGATTACTATGAGAATCGATGTTCGTCTCATTTAAAGGGCAAAATTTGATTATAAGGAAAATAGTGAAAAAAAAAATCCTTTATTGTGAAACCAAAACATTAATATCATGTATACCAATGAGGAGAATGTGTTTTTGCAGCCTAATCACAAAATGAATAGAAATTATTACAATGATCAATGTTCATCTTATTTGAGGGACAAACTTTGTTTCTAAGGAACATGGCTTAAAAAAAACCTTTTGCTATAAAACCAAAGCACTAATCACATGTATCCTAATGAAGAGGATGTGTTTTTCTAGCCCTATCACAACAAGGGAGGAGATTGTTATAAGAATCAAACTTCATCTCATTTAAGGGATAAATATGGATTCTAAGGAAAATGGTTGAAAGAAAAGCTTTTCTTATAAAACCAAAGCGTCAATATCTTGTATCCTAATGAGAAGAACGTGTTATTGTAGCCAACTTATTGAAATAATGGAGATTATTACAAAAACCAATGTTCGTCTCATTTGAGGGACAAACTTTGTTTCTATAGAGCATGGCAGAAAGAAAAGCTTTCCTTGGGAAGCCAATGCATTAATAACATGTGTCTAAATGAATAAAAAAACATATTTTTCTAGCCCAATCACAAAATGGATTGAGATTATTGTGAGAAAATATGTTTATCTCATTTGAAAAACGAACATTGATTCTAAGAAAAATGGTGGAAAAAAAGCTTTCCTTGTGAAACCAAAGTATTAGTATCATATATCCTAATGAGAAGAACATGCTTTTGTAGCAAAATCACAGAAAGAATGGAGATTATTACAAAAATCAATGTTTATCTCATTTGAGGGATGAACTTTATTGTTGTAGAGCATGGTGGAAAGAAAAGCTTTTCCTAGGAAACCAATGCATCAATAACGTGTATCTTAATGAAAAGAATATGTTTTGCTGGCCCAATCGCAAAAAGGATGGGATTATTATAAGAATCGATGTTCATCTTATTTAAGGGATAAACTTTTGATTCTAAGGAAAATCATAGAAAGAAAAGCTTTTCTTGTGAAACTAAAGCATCAATATCATGTTTTCCAATGAGAAGAACATGTTTTTATAGCCCAATCATAGAAAGAATGGAGATTTTTCCAAGAATCAATGTTCATCTCATTTGAGGGATGAACTTTGTTTTTGAAGAGGTAATGGAAAGAAAAGTTTTTCTTGCAAAACAAATGCATCAATAACATATATCCCAGTTAGCCCAATCACAAAAAATATGAAGATTATTATGAGAATCAATGTTCACTCATTTATTAGATGAACTTTAATTTTAAGGAAAATAGTGGAAATAAA
>JAQSVH010230156.1:0-12947 GCA_029448705.1 Adansonia digitata
TGTATCTTTTAAGATAAATAATAGAAAACCTTTCTCCTCTTGCGTTAATCCAATTTTCGTTTCATCCTAATTAAACCGGCTTTATCTCAGCGATGTCTTATATCATTTGATCCAAAAGCCTCCCGTTAACCTTGCACAAGTTTTTAATGAAATAAGCTACTAATTTTTCGCAATCCAATAATAAAGGGGATTTTTTTTTTTGTTCGGAGAAATTCCACTTTTAATTGTCTGTCAGTTATACTGCACATATGTCCTTAACTGTATGGGTCCAAGCAGTCTTTACAACCAATTAATTCAGATATGAGCTTGTAAGGCGATTTTTTTTTTTTGATAATTGGAGATCTGTAAGGTGAAAACTCAAGCATTCATGAGAAGCTGAAGTTGAACTGATTTGCAAATGGTTTAATCTTTTATTAATATAAGATAGATATTAAAAAATCATTGGCGTGAATAAAATTTCTTGAGTCTTTTTTTTCCTTTCTCTTTTCTGCTTTTTTTTTTTTTCCAAGAACTTTATAATAGTTATAAAGAATTTGGGTTAAGAAATTTAGTCACAAAAATTCAAGTTTGATCCAATAATAGTAATCAATGCTCATATGGGTTCAAATTGATTGATCAGTTATTAATTAATCAACTAACAAAAACGGAATATGGTTGAAGTCAAACCGTTAAAGCTTTAACAAAGTTTTGGCACTTAACAGGTGATTATATCATAAAGAGAGTTCAGACTCCCATGAAATGGAAGAAAGCTTGGAGAATCCAAATCGGCTACAAAGTCCAATAGAACAAATATAGCTAAGTGGTAAAATATGGACCATTACCCAGGATTGCATAATTTGTGCTAAGAGAAAGCTTAAATGGAAAAATAAGATTAAAATAGAAGGATCATGAAAGATTTCACTGTGAGAAAGCTATTAACTTCTTAAAAATTTATTACGAAAGGCTCAAATGGGTGTGACAGGAGTAGTAAATCACATTTTTTTTGTCTATGGAGGAGAATCAAAGTTTGAATCCGTGTAAGTCTAATTTTGGAGAGAGGCAATCACATCTTTAATAAAATTAATCTGAAATTGTAAAACGAAGAAAGATATATGAATAAAGACAAAAAAAATATATATATATTGTGAAAAGTTTAGCCTGGGAGAAAGTTTAATCTCGATTGAGATGTTTCCCTTTTCGGCTTTCAGCCTTCATCTACAATAGCTATCAATATCTCGGCAGAGAATGATTCAATTTGAAGGCAAAGAAATCAAAAGCGATTAAAGTTGATTTTCAATCATTGTTGAAATGAAATTAGAGAGCAACCTTAGAAGCAGTTTTCACTTATTATTGGACACGTTAAGGCAAGAAAGTTATTGAGCAACAGTTGACTTAGGGACTTTCTTTTCGTTCCTTTTTTTCATGTATAACATATGAGTTCATATATGTGAAACATAACTTTGTAGAAATCACGAACACAACGTGAAATTCAATTATCTTTCATAGTTTTTAGTTTAGAAAATATTACACTTCTTTCATTGCGCTGCCATTCCGTTATTACTTAGGTATCAATGGTAAGACCTCTTTAATTAGATGTGCTATTAGATATTATAGGATCATTTTGATAAATCAATTGACGATAATAGAAAAAGTACTTATAGACACATTAAAATAATTTATAAAGTATATGGTAAGTGATCGGAAAATTCAACCTAAGAATTCTTCTAGAATAATAGTTTCATGTAAAATAGTTACAAAGTGAAGTTAGCATTTGATAGCCACTACAACTTAAATTTTAATCAACATGAAGTTTAGTTTAGTTCATTCATTTAGTCATCTTTAAAAATTAATATTTAATAAATTTGATGTTTGAATTCACCATTTGCAATTCCTTTTCTTATTTCAACACTATGACCTCTTTTGTACTAAAAGCTTTAGGGTGTACTTTGTATAATGGAAATATGGAAGGATGCATAGAAGAAAATGAGAAAGTAAAAAAAAAAAAAAATTTGAGAGTGATTGGTGAAAGACAGATGAAAATTGAAATAAAAAGATAAGAAGATGAGAGAAATATGATTCAAAAGTCATTCGATTTCATTGTACCTTTAGTGCGGTGAAATTCAAGAAATTTCTTTGGGGTTTGCATTTGGATGCACTTTTAGTGGGGTTTTGAAATGCAACTCTTCACTCTAGCTAGAGGGAAATTCTTATTTTATTCTTCAATTATTTTTTAATTTTATTAAAAAAATTTTAATTTTAATTTTAGTAATTTATTTTTAACATAAATATAATTTTAATCTATATTTTATTATTTAATATCAATATAATTTTAATAATTTGTAATTACTTATTTTATATATTTTAATATAATGTCTTCAATTTTTTTATGGTCATTTTCTTTTCTCACTACAATTCATTTTACCATCGTTACTCTTTTGCATCCAAACACATATTTGACTATTAATTTTAATCTTTTCGTATTTAATTTTATTTTTACAGTAATTAATTTCATCACATCTTTGTTTTCAATCTTACCATCTTCATTAATTTCAATATCATCGAAGCCAATCTCACTTCCAAAAAAAAAAAAAAACAGTTATACTTAACATTGCCATGACCCGATAACCATAAGCTTCATAAATGCTTTTCTTTTGAAATTATATTTAAATTTCTTCACCATGAAAAAACAACATAACTATATCAATTAAAAGAAGTGAATCCAATATCAATATTTATTCATTAATGAAAAAAAAAGAAGGGAATTCCAAAAACCATCAAGCAATTAGCTCCTAATGCTCCTTTGATAAATGGTTGCTTTTAAACCTTCAAATTAGCCCACTTAAGCATATGATCTATGCTTATAGGTAATAAATGACTTTTCTTTTTCCCTCTTTTGGCTTTTGAAGCGCAAAACAAGAAAAAAAAAATTTATGTTACGTTTTCTTTAACGAGATTACATTAAGATAAACTTTATTCGTTGCAACATTGTATTTTGGATAAAGATTATAATATTTTTACAGCTAAGTTAAATTTGAGTAAAGGATTTCATTCGAATTTGAAAAATTATTTAATAGATCTGAATTCAATTAATTTAAGTTTATATAAAAAAAAAATCTTACAATCCAAATTGTTTTGATCTAAAATAGAATGATTTTAAATATTAATTTGAATTATTTGAACTTAATGATCTTAAATTCTTAATCTAAATAATACCATCAACCAATATCCAGCTATAGTAACTTATTCACTACATATATATATATATGCTATTTATAAAAGAAAATAATTATTTGGTATATTAAGGTAGAATTTTTTAACTTTATATGTGAGATTAAAAAACTGTTATATGTCTTATTTATTTATTATTTATTTTTTAAATACATATTAAAAATATATGGTAGTTTTTTAATCTCATTTATAAAATTAAAAACTCTATTATCAATGTATAATAATCTTATAAAAAATTGGTTAAAAATGGACATTAATAGGCAGAGATCAAGATATAAATTATTTGTTAATCCACAATACATACACATTATATGAAAAGTAATAATAATTTAAAATTTTCATATAACAATTATCGTAAATAGTAATAGGATTAGATTAACACATGTTTATAAACACTTTTTAATTACTTAAAGGTTTTTTTTTTAAAAAAATTATATTAAATTAATTACTTTAATGAAATTGTTTAAAAATAATTATATATTTTTTTATTTTAAAAATATTAACGGGTGGCACCGTTAAACTTTATGGTAATGATATAATTTTTAATAAAAACTGCACGATAGTGATTGGAGTTGACGTAAACTTACGTGGGTTGCATCCGGGAACCAAGAACTTCGTTCCCGCAAACTGGAAGGCAACCCACCCTTTGCCACAAACTCCCACCTTATTGGTACAACGAAAGTTTTTCAGGACACGTGGCTTCTAACAATTTATCCTTAAGGTTCCTGTGAAAATGCCAGCGCAACCGCAGTTCCTGTCTTTTTCCCTGCTCTTTCTTGTGATCCCTCAAACCTCCCCAGGCCTCAACGCTCCTGTTATATCGCCAATCTTTCACAAAATCCTACACGTGTCGCCACGTGTACCTGTGAGCCCACCCCCTGGTTAAGATTCGTTAACCATGGTTAGCAACACTGGTGGTTAGCATGAGCCCATGTGTATAGTTATCACCCCAACTTGTTCCTTGTTATGTTGTTGGTGAAAGAAAAGCCCTTTTGTTAATGTTTATATGTGGAAGCAGATTGTTGTTGCAGCTGCTGCTTCCCTTTCTTTGCTTTGTCTGCCATAGCTCGAAATTAACTTTTTCTTGTTAGCCTATTCTTCAGTCAAATTATTTCCTGAATTCTAGAAGAAAAAAGTGGGTTTTTTTTTTCTTTATAGTTTTGTTTGGTTGTCGGGAAAATTAACAAAGATGGGATTGTCGAACTTCCCTAGTGCATCGGAAGGTGTACTTCCAGTGTTGGTAATGAACACAGTTCTGTCAGTGGCTTTGTTGAAAAACATGGTGAGATCTTTGCTCCAAGTGGTGGGTGCAACTTGGAGTAGTAATACTTCTTCAAATTTAGATATTGATGACTCAGATGGGTACCCAGATGAGATTATGAATGCAAGGGAGAGAAGGATATCAATAACCCAATTCAAATCTCTGTGCCACGACAGGTACTCATCATCATGCGTTGAAGGTTCAGCATCTGCTAGTTCAGCTGCCACTGCTGCCGCAGATGGCGGTTGTTGCAGCAGCAGTAGGGGCGGGAGTGGATGGGCTAATAACATGATTGTGGAGTGTTGCGTGTGTTTATGCGGTTTTGAAGCAGATGAGGAGGTGAGCGAGTTGTCTTGCAAGCATTTCTTCCACAAAGGCTGCCTAGAGAAATGGTTTGATAACAAGCATACTACATGCCCTCTCTGTCGATCTATTAACTAGAATTAATATGGGATCCATGGGCTTATTTAAATTTACGATTTAGATCAGAGGAAATACCGAAATACTTGGGGTTTTTATGTTGTCTCAACATCCCATGTACTATTTTCTTTCTTTTTTGTCTTAATTTTCCTTTTTCTCCCTTCCTGGTTCATTTCTGAGCAAAAAAGCATTAGCTAGCTAGCTAGGGGAAAGATTGTGTAGCGTAACAGTCTTTTCTTTTCTTTTGCTCTCTCTTCTGTGTGTGTTACAGTGTACCACAAACAGTATAAGAATAAGAATAATAAAAGAACGAAGGGATTGAATTGAAAAAAATTTGCAATCCTATCTGTGTGCCTTTGTATATTCAAATCTACAACTTCTGTTTCAAAGGTTAGAACTGGGACCGGCAAAAGTTTCCAAGTGTCCAACAGTCTTATTGATTCAATGTATCGGATATCAGATGAGCATTTGTTCCTTTAATATATATATATATATGTATATATGCATATATTGATATTAAAAATAAGAAAAAAGCTGCCGTTTTGCCGTGATGGGCCATTCTGTTCTTGATGGGCCCGATTTCATCGAAGGAAATCGCCTTTTAATGTTTTCTGATTTCGAAGAAACTCAGGTCGCTGTGAAGAATTTTGGTCATGTATGGGTTCAGGTTAATTAAGCTGCTACGACCGACCGGGCAACTCTTCTAGTTAGTAAACAGTTTCCTGTTAATCATGAGTATCTCGCGTCAAGTATATCCATCTCTAAGAGGTTTCTTAAGGCACCCCTTAGACATAGATACCCGATATTCTGGTTTCTAAGTTTCTTCTTGCTATAGATTCATACGCGAAGTTCCAAGTAGTTAGTAGTATTAAACAAACAAGATCTTAAATTCGAGATTTAACTCAATTATTATGTATTCGATAAATTTAAATTTTAAATTTGAATTTTTTAATATTTTTCTCTCTCTTTTTGTATAAAAAATTTTACTTGCTATTGCAAAATTGAGTGGTCATGCTTTTCTGTAACGTAACTCTTATATGGTGTAAGGTTCCCCGGCTTAATAATGGGCATAGTTTGGATTTGTATTTAATCTCTCTATCTGGGCACTGTTGCAACTAACTGAGACAAAACATTCGACCAATATCTTTATGAAACGCCAAAACAAGAAAAAAGGGGCTGGTAACGTTTTTATCTGCTAGCTGTATTGTTACTGTCGAGCAGCCTGGGAACAGTTTTGCCCAAAGATCAAGCCTGGAACACTGAAGAAAGGATCCACATCCAGCAAGGCAACAGATGTAAGGTCCAAAGTCATATCTCATTATTGCTCAATGAATCAGGAATTCGAATTTTGTTAATCAAAATAAACTTACATGAAAATAACCTACTGGACCCAAAAGCGGCTCAAGTGGATTGAATGAGGACACTTGGTTGGTTTCCGGATCTAAAAACAAAAAATCCGAAAAGATTCTTCATCTACTCCTTGGGTATTTGAAGTTGTTTAGGAATTTGGGAAAAGATTATCTTCGATCGAAAATCCAAATCTATCATGTTCCAAACTTGACCACAAAATCGAGAGTTATTATGAAGATCAAATAATTTGAAGGTAATAGAACAAATTAATACGAATTGTCATGTTCTGCCTTTGGTGAGGCAGCACATGTTTCTGCTGCGGTAAATAACTTAAATAAGCTGTAAACCTTCAACTACAAGGCAGTAGTGGCAGCTATACACTGTCAAGAAAATAAAGGATTGGAACTTGGTTTGAGACTGTCGGCAATTTATAAATAGATCATTTGATTATTGACCAAGAAAACGAGTCTTGTTGGTATTACTATTAAAGTAATACTTTTTGCAAAAGCATAATTTGACTTCACGAAGTTTGTCTGATAGATTTGGGGGAAGAAAAAAAGAAATGAACTGTCAAAACAATATTAAGTATGCCGAGCAAATTAGGGGACCCCTTTTTTTATTTTCCTTCTTTTGGCAGGGGTGATGACAAGTTATTTTCGGTTGGAATCAAGGCAGTATGGGCAGGATCTATGTTACTTGGACCGGGGTGGGATATGTTCAACTTTTTAGGGTTTTTTCATATATTTAGAAGATTTTTAAAGGATTATATCATTGTATTCATATCCAAAAATATATTGAACACAAGTATCGGATATGCATATTTCAAATAAAACAAAGAATTGGAGCAACGATGGGCAGGATCTCTGTAAAGCACATGCTTTGTCTTTGTCTGATTCAATAGTTTGTTAGACACCATAAAAATCGATTGTAAAAGAGAGTGACATGAAAAAGAAATGAGCTTCTAAAGCACAAGTGCTCGGTCTATTTGACAATCATTCACAAGCACACATGAGATTGGATGTCAGCAACAGTAGCTCTGATTCATAATTATTAATGCTCCCTAATCTGTGGAGCTTATTGATTGGAGGTACTAGGCATCTATGTATTCAAGCGTGCGAACTTCTTGTGCTTTAGCTTAATAAAGTCCCCAGCTTCTCTGTTAACATCTTCCTTAACCTGATAACTTTCAGAAGTTTTTACAATTTGAGGATAATACTCACATTCTATCATTTGAGCCCTTGGAACATCCAGAGTACGCTGCTCCTCGTAACTCTTGTTGAATTCGAAACCGACGTTGGGATACCTCCATGTTCGGTTAGATTGACATGGCATTGGCTCCGTTTTTGTAGCATAAACCTGGGAGTCATATGAGGCATCCCCCCAGCTAAGCCTAGGGTAATCGGCGTGGTTTTGTTTAGGGCTAGAGTAAGACATCCTATAGTCGCTCTTGTTCACGTATATTGGTGCAGAGACAGGCTCAGAAAAATTGATTTTAAAGGCATCTGATTTGTGACACTCATCTTATCACTTGCATTTTATAGTACAACATGGTTATTGTTCTGAAGATGGGTTCGAATCTAATTCGCTTCTTTTTGTGAGGATTAAACATCATATCTCAATAATATCAGCCAACTTTGTGGATTGTAAGAAATTGGAACGAAGAAGGTGATGAAGAAACAGGACAAGTAATTCCAAGTTGATGTGACACCAAAGGCATAATGAATTCCGAAAGCATATATATATATATATATTTTCTTTTTAATGATTCCCAATAGGAATATCCAAAATGAGCAGCAGAGGATAATCCACTAACATGGCCAGAACTTAGGAAATGGAAAGCACAACTTGGGGAAGAATAATGGAACTTTTCTTATCAGCTATCTATCAATACACCGGCCTTGGAATCAAATTCTGAGACGTTTTGATTTTTCTTCCTCATCATTCTTAATTGGTTTGGCAGAATAATGAAGTTCTGTGGGAGCTTTGTTGATTTTTTAGCTATTAGAGTTTGATTAATAAACTGAACTTTATGCCACATGAAATCTCATTAATTATAAATTGTACGAAACAAATGATAATTTCCACACAATGATTTCCACCTCCCTTAATGGTACAGTAATCAGCTTATAGATTTTTTATTTTTTATTTTTTTATATTTTTATAAAGAGACTAAGAGAAGAGATAGTAAATGCTGAGATTTGAACTAAATCTTTTAAATGCATCCCTTTAAGAGAGGTTATATGAACTAACAAAATTAAGTTTTGGGTTCTGTTCATTAGTATTTGAATATTTGTTGGATGTCATCTCTTGATATTACTTACATGAATCAGCTGAGTTAAGTTTTGGTTTCAGTTCATTTATTTTTAAACATTTTGAAAATATTAAAAAGGTACTCATGTCAAAAGAAAACAGGTTTTGATCAAAGAATATTATCTACAATAATTGCAATACAATAAATTGATCAGCATTTAGAGTTATGTCAGGACTATTAAAATATTATATGTTCAAACTTATAAATGATAGACACCCCTACATAATTTTTAAAAAAATAAAATTGAGTAATTGCAATACTATAGTAAAAAGAATTACAAATAAAATGCTTGTAGTTTTGATTGCCGTTACAATTAGTTAACTTGTCGATAGAAAGATACTTTCATTTCATAAGTTGTAACTTGTTTTTAATGGCAAATCAAGTTAAAGAAATAGCTAGAGAGAGCTTTCTAAAACCACAAGGGAGGCTGGAGACAGGGTTAACTTTATAACTCGCTCTATCACCTGGTTTACATATTCTTGCTTTATCACCTTTCTAGCTTTATCCCAAGTTGGATGCAACTTTGCTTCTGAAGCTGTTCATTATGTGCCAAAGTCATATCTTGCATGTATGATTATATTCTCTTTCTACCCCAAAATGTTATTGGTGAGGGGGGGAACAAAGTCTCTTTTTACATCTAGATTTTTAGTTTGTGCCAAGGGAATAAAGCCTTCAAAAAAGTGATGGTTTGATATTTTTCTTAAGACTTTTCTCTAAAATCATTCTGATTTTTGATTATTATAGGCTTCTAACATTTATAGTTGCGAAGATATTATTTGTCATAATTGCACTATTCAGTGGGAAGCTTAAGTCCTTTTGGTTGTGGCTTAATTGCTGTGAATTAGTCCTTGACTCTTATAAGTTAAATGAATATAAGTATCGTTCTCTGTCTTTCAAAGCTCTTATTTTTAGGGGTTCGGAAAAAGTTTGATTGGGTTCCTGTTAGATTTTTTTTTCTGAAGTTCTTCGTATATTTAGATAATTATATTTTCATATTCATATATAAATATATATTAAATATAGGTATCAAATACGAATACGAATATATGTTATACTTTCACCTTTTCCACTGAAGTATTCTATCATCTCTTAGAGAATTTACATCTGTAAACTACTGAAACATCTTATTATAGCTTGTATCTTGGCAACCATCAGGTGCGTAATTAAGGAAAGCTTCAAGTACATCAGCAACAAGTTACGATACTAGAAAAATAAAGCAAGACAAGACAAATTGCATAATACTATGGAGACTGAAAATGAAAAGTGCCAAATATCACATACGATTATTACTCCTTAGCCTTTACAGCTCCTTGAACTGCCACTCCATCCGCTGGCAACCAGTGCCCAGCATGTTGAATCCATCACTGTAGCTTTGGCGGTAGTAACCATCCCCACCCCAATTACTGTGCTCATATCTAGTTGCTTCGAACCTCATGGTTGGAGGAACTTGTGTTGTCATGTTAAAACTTTGATATTCCGAGCTTGCAATCAGGCCGGGGTATGTAACACCGGTTGAGGGCACAGGACCAACATTGATGGCATAACCGCCATTGAAACGTCCATATTCATCGGGACTGGCAATGCATTGTTGGCGCATGCTTTCGTCGAGCCAGGCGTTTTGGTGCATGCTTTGGGCATGCCAGAGATCCTGATGCATAGCATGGCTCCCTTGGAGCATCATTTGGTGCGTGGAGGGTTGAGGAGATCTCATGAAGTGATTGGGCATGATTGGCATGCCCGAGGGATGACCTTGATACCCATTTTGCCACAATTCCTGGCGCATAGAATAGCTTTGCTGCCCAAATCCACAGCCATTTTCCAGCATGGTTTCTTGATGTTCAGAATAGATTAGTTTATTGTTTGAACTTGCATATTTCTTTGTGGATCTATGCTATATATATATAGGCATTGTTTTTTGGGCAGACAAGATAGAATATCATACCCATATTTCACCAGTAGTGGATTCTATACTTCGCTGGCAAAATTCAGCGGAGTAATGGGCTATTATAAAATAGATATAAAAAGTTCTGGATTGATTCCTACATTGACTGAATGACAATTAGATAAGGTTATTCATCAATAAGGAGCCATTAAAACAAAGGCAGAATATGTTTTTCATTTGTTTTCAAGGTTCTGTTCACACCAACAAAATTAAAATGGATTTACAGAATCATTTTCAGCAATCAAATTTCCATATGCCTCAGACCCTGTGTCCTAAGCTTGGAAATATAGTTGAATTGTTCTTTTCACTTGATATTTTGATGCTGTTTTGAACATATAAATTTATGGTTTTGGACCTTCATTAATCACTGACAATAGTTTCACTAATTTATTCATTTTCCAGCTACCAGCAAAGTGCAGCTATCCTTAACAGCTTGAATAGCTTTGCCTGACAGTTCTGCACATTCTGGTCTGCGGCAGATGCTATCTTACCTAAGGAATTTCTATCATCTTTTGCAGATGCGACCAATAGTGCTATAAATGGAGAATCTGGCCCCTGCCACCTTTACTGCCACGACCTTCATCTTTCAAGTCACCTGGATTAGGAAAACAGGATGAGAACATCAATGGTGATGCCAATTTGCTTACATCATAGAGCCTTTCTCATCCGGTGCTTAAATAGTTCAAACTTAATTATAATGTTTGAATCGTTTACTGTCAGCTTAAGTTTATCTGATAATTGATTGCCTGTTAAGAATCTTAACAACCATTTTCCCCTTTAATCTTAACAACCGTTTGCACTTTAAGAGTGTATTGAAACTTAAATATAATAATTGAACCCTTTCCTATCAACTTAAGATTTTGAGGTAATTGCATCCGATTTAGCATTGATTAGATCTAATGAAAACCTATATGCTTCAGTGACCGTGAAGGCTTGAGATCGTATTTAGCTTCAAAGCTTCAAGCCTTTCAATTCAAATAGATAAAAAGGAGCAAACGAAGTTTTGACCACAGTTCCCGGATAGTTCAAAGCGCACGATTCTGAGAAGACAGCGTTAAATTACAGAAGTTGCTATGCTGCTAGACACGATCAGACGAATTTGATTTATATGAAGAAGATTCGCATGGCGTCCATTACCATTTGACTTGGAGATCAGCCAGGAATGACCTGGAAATGAATACAAAAGCTGGAAACCAGGGGTGTTGAGGCAGACCGGATAGCTAAACGCCTAATCGACACCTCCTTGGAATTGCAATATTCAACCGAAATAAAAACCAAGTCGCTGATAAGCAGGTTTATAATTAATACCCTATCAAAGAATTGTTGTTAAATAGTTTTGTAATTCGAGACTTTTTAAATTGGTAGTGAAGAAATGAAATCTATACCCTGGTACGTGGGAACCGACTACTCAAATCAGGATTTGAATATTTACTATTCAGCCTACTTATATTTTACAATTGATGATTGGATCTTTACTCTTGTTCTAGTTTAAATATAGACACGGTAATCCTGGGAAAAAAACTAAAACAAAACTGTACAATCAATAAATATAAAATAATATAATAAACATGGCAAGATACATTTAAACACAAATTAACATAAAACATTTAATTCACGTATGGTATTTGTATTAAGATTTTGACATATTTTAACAATTTGTGTTACATTTATATTTACAATATTAACATAAAATAAATTTAGGTGCACATATACAAATCAACATATCAACTTAAATCGAAATATTATCCGGAAAAATCCATTGCTATGCTCGTGTTAAAGAAAGTTTGTGGATTGCCGTTAGGGAAGGCAAAACCCAATCTGCTTCACGAATTCTGGATCGATCTGCTCCAAATGAGAAGGTTTTTTTTGGGGGAAAAAGTGAATATTTGGTCGACCAGGCAGTTTTGGTAAATACTTAATTTGCTCCTATCCATTTTTTAAATTATTATTTTACCCTTGTAAATATTTTATATTTTCCTTTTATATTTTTAGTATTTATATTAGATATATATATTAAAATCATATATATAGTAGTATTACATTACGTTACATGTATTTACGTATATTATATATACTAAAGAATTTTATATATTAAAATTATATTAATGAATAAATTATAACGTATTTTTTTATAATATTAAATTAAAAATAATTAGTGAAAAGTAAAATAAAATATCTTAAAACGATTATAGATATAACCAATATTCATGAAATAAATATTTTCAACATCAACATAAAAATGAAGCAAAGATAAAAAATGCAATCTTGTTCTCACTCTGCCCCGTTGCCATCTCTAACTGCCCCACAGAACAAACTTTAAATAAAATATCTCCTTCCTCACATTGATTATCATCCCATTGCTTGCGGTGAAATCTGTGTTGAGTTTAAGGAATCAGTCCCACAACCTTTTGGACTGTAGCTTTTTAATGTAAAGAATTTCCTGGAAACTACCTACA
>JAQSVH010230297.1:0-12928 GCA_029448705.1 Adansonia digitata
GAATATAAATTTAAAAATTTTATTTTTTTAATAATTTTAAATATTTAATAAAATTTAATAAAATCATTCACTTTAAAAAAAATATTATCCAATCATTCACTTTTTTTCTAAAAAATTACTTATTAATATTTTAATTACCTATTTTATAAGTATCTCAAATTTTAATAATATTTACGTGACTAGATATATTAGACTCTCGAAAATATTATCTCTATTATAAACTTATTTAAAGAAAAAAAGAAAAAAATAAGGTAAAAATAAAAGTTCAAACCCTAATAATGGAGACATTTACCCTTTTTTTTTTTTCTCAAGCTTCATTGGATTCCATCAATCAAATTTATGAAATGATATTTAATCTTCATTTACACTTTGGGTGCACCTCGTGCGTGAAAATGAATCGCTTATTAGATTTACTCAAGAATCAAATAATTTATTAAATTTAAATTAATTAAGTTAAGTTTGAATTATGATTTAACAAATAAAAATATATATCTATTAATATAAAATATTTTTTATATTTTATCATTTCTTAATAATAATTTAAATTTATGTGTCAAGATGAATTAAATTTAGATTTAAATGAAAAATTAAAAAAATTTAGAGTTATAATACGATCAACGAATACATCTAATAGTAACCAAATGGACTTGCTGTGAAATTTAAATAATATTTTATTAATTTTTTAACTTTTTTTGTTTATTTTTATTAATTAAGTTTTATTTTAAAAGTTTTAAATTATTAATAGTTTGTTTATTTAATTTTTAATTTCAATCTTACAACAAATTACGGTACATTGAGCCATCCTTATCCCTCACAAAACTTTATTTGAGAACCTCCTGGCAGATCAAATCGTCCTATCGACAGTTATAGGTGTGGTTGTCTGCAAGTTGGTTCATGGATGAAACTTTTGAAGTCAAGTTACTAAAACAATCAAATGCATGTTCAATGTTTTAAAATATTTTAAATTAAATAATATGAAAAAATTTCTACTATTAATTAGTAAATTTAACATGAAAAACAAAATAATTACATATATACGATTAGTGAGCATATTGAGTACTTAAAAACAATCATATAAATATTTTTATTTATGGCACAAAATTACTCAATTTTATTAATTATTTAAAAATAATTAATTTTATTGATTTATACAGTTAGTTGATAATAATAAGTTTAGATTTAGAATTTTAAACTCTAATCCTTCTCTTATTCTTATCCGAAGATGGATCAATCGGATTAATAATGAAATTAGTTTTTTTTATTTTTGATAATTTATTAATTACAAATAAGAAAAATCATGTATTATTATTTTTTTTAAATCCCAAGCTGCAATGTGGTTGTCTAAAAACTGGTCCAACATGTTATCTTGTGATTTAGGATAAGAAAAATTAAAATAATATTTATAAAACATGTATAATTAATTTATTATTTTAAGATTTAATAAAATAATGTATAAAATATAAAAAAAATATTTAAAAAAATAATTAAATAATTTTACTTGATTCCTTGCGGAGAACAATAAAAGCTGGCAGCTATTGATAATGACAAAGATGATTTAGTCCCTTGTTACAATAAATAAATAAATAAACAAACTACAAAATCGTCAGCGCAGTCACTGTGTATAGAAGGCCGTACAATGTTAGCAAAGCTTATCAACGTTGACACGGCAGCATAAATTTGCGTGCTAAGAACGCCATATTTTTTTTCCCAAATCCGAGGTAATATTTTATTTATTTTATTTTAATTTTAATATATTTTTATGATAATAATTTAATATTTAAAATTTTATACATTTAAAATTTGATGCATCAAATCAGATATTAAGTAATTCATGGATAGATTGAGCTTCGGTCAGGTTAAATTAGATAAAAGTCCAACTATCAATATTTATTTAAAGATTTATTTAATTAGTGTTTATAAGCATCAAATAAAATTTATTTATTTAATATATTAATTTTATTGATTTTAAAAATATATTAATTACACTTTTTATTTTTATATGTATAGTATTAATCGATGCTTAGTGTCACTCGATTAACGTTGTTCTTATTTAAAATGGTTGAAACTAATGGAGTTTAAGATTTGATTTAAGTCTTCTCTATCTATTATATAGGCTTAAATGTGAAAAAAAATGTTTAATCGTTTAATTTTTATTGTTTTATTGCAGTTAATTGAGCATTCAATTATTTAGATTTTGTTTGATAAACAAAAAAAAAAAAAAAATCAAGTATTGAACTTATAAGCATTAAGTTTGTATTGTATGACTGTTTGATATATTATTTAAAATTAAATACTGAATATAATTATATTATTTGATAATTGTAGATCTTGAATTTTAAAAATTATTCATTTCATAATTTTTATTTTATAAACATAATATTTTATATTATTTTACATAATTTCCGATTTAAAAAAAATAATTTAAACACCTCGTCTTTTATAACAAAGAAAGAAAAAAGACAATTTAATTCAAATATGATTTTTTTAAAAATAAACTTAACATAACTTATTTTGCTTCAAGTGATTAGTAGTTCTTTGTTAAATTATCTCAGTCAACACCTTTTTTGTTAGAATTATTATTAAGTAAAATTTAATACGGGTTATCAAACGTATTACAATAATAAATATTAAAAATTTTATTTGCAATTTTTTTGATATTTTATCAAATAAAGTTTTAGTTTTGATATGATTATTTATTATTATTATTATTATTATTATTATTATTTAAGCCGTTTATACATCAAAATAGAATTCATTGGGACAATTTCAACATTCATAAGTGTGTCGTGTATTTGCAATCTTTGTTGGTATCTTTTTATTGACAGTTAAGGTTTCTTTAACCTTTAAGCTGGGGGTACAGCAACGTGCCTGCACTAAAGATAACTAAAAGAACAAGCGTCAATGCCAGATAAATAACTTCTAATAATTGAGACAATCTTTTAACAGTATATATTCAAAACACTATTTATTCATAAAAAACAAGAATTTGAAATTATTATCTCTACTTGTTTTACCAGAACTTGCACACCAATCAAAAGTTCAATAAAGAATCCAAATTTCCAATGATTTTTCTAGATTGAGGATGACCCGAACAAGATGATGTCATGTGTTACACCTTTTACCTTTTTTTTTTCCCTCCTAAAAATGAAAAAAGAAAAATTTGACGTAGATGACCATTGTTTTAAATTACGTAGATGTGACAACCTGCAATTATAAATTATTTAAATTTGTGGTTCATCTATACTTCTCATTTTAGTATTCAAAAAAAATATAAAAAACAAAGGTGCTTTGAATTAGTTTGAGGAATGGCAGGGCTCATCGATGATGTAAGGTATTCTATAATGGCCTTTGGTATTTTGGGCCGACAATGAGAAATGGGCCTTTGATTTCTTCTTTATAAAGTAACTCTTTCGAGTAACCAAGATTAAAAGATTTTGAGAAGAATAGGAAAAGGCCCAATCCCTAGGAACCCAAAGACATATATTACCTGTAACAATGTAATTATAGCCCAAACGTCTTCTGTCTCTGTGTGGCAAGCTTAGCCCAGGCCTCTAACTAAAGCCATTGGAGCCGAAACAAACATCCTAGATGGTAAGATGATATCAGTTTCGGTTCCACTTTTTCATTTTAATTATGTAATATATAGTTGTTTGATATTTTAAAAATTAAAAACATAGTATCTATAATGAAATATGTTCAAGCAAGTTCCATCAGCTTGCGAGCACAATTATTTAATTGACATCCTTAGGTTGGTTTAATTAAATCATATAAATTAGATGTATTTTTTTTTTACAATTTTAATAATTTAATCCAATAAATATATTAAAAATAATTAAAATATAATACAATAAAAAATAATAAGCACATTATATGAGTATAAAATTATTAAAATTTGTTAAACGTTAATTATTAATGTATTAAAATTTATATATAAATAAAATTTTAAATATGATTTTATATAAAAAATAAAAATAATATAAATAAATTCTCACATCTATAAGTAATTAATTTTCTTTTTTGAAAATTTTCCTTCATTGTTACAAAAATGCAAAATACTATATATGGCAAGTCCCTATTGGTTATAATTGGTATTGGTAGTGCCCCACAATATATGGGGAAAAAAGTGTTGTCTAAACAGCGCGCGCGAGAGAGGAATAGAGAAGGGACTCAAAATGGAAAGAACCATCGAAACGGTATCCTCCTGCTCACCGGGAGACGCCAATAAAATAGAGCGCGGCGCCGGCGGGAAACTAAGGAGACAACCGCCGCGTCGGCCACCGTTCAAACCGTACGCTCGCTCTCAGCAGAATCAATCCCTACGAGGCCGCTTGCTCTCCAAACTCGTCGATCCGGCTTGCCGTTTCGTTGCCGGCGGCGCCACAAAAATCTTCCCGTCTTTCTTCTCCAAACCAGTCACCATCGATTCCCTGCCGCCGTCAGAACCTCAGACTCTGGGTTAGCTATTTTTTTCTAATAAAATACACGTCTCTTTGTTAGAACTTTTACCTTCTTAGGGATTAATTAGGGTTTTTTAGGGATAGAAAGTAAGCAACAAGAATTAACTGTTTAGTTAACGTAATTAGTTGTTGACGTTTGTTATTTCTATTGGAAACAGTTAACTTGGATGAAGATAGAGAAGTACATGCTAATGGCGAAGATAAAGCTTCTTCTTCAATTGTAAGGGTTTTTGTTCGTGAAATATCACTTTAAAAATTTTTTTAATCACATTCTACTTGCTCTTATTTAAGCAAAAAGTTGTCAGTTTTAGCTTTTCTTGATGGCTTAGCGTGAAATGAATATATTTGCTTTCTTCTGCTAGTTTGGAGTGTGCAAAACAACTGGTAACACTGCAACAACTGATGGATCAAATGCTGCTTCCGCCTTCCCCTCTTTCTTCTCCAAACCACTCACTATCAATTCCCTCCCACCGTCAGAACCTCAAACTCAGGGTTAGTTATTTATTAATGATTTGTTTTATATAATACACGTCTCTTTGTTAAAATTTTTATCTTCTTAGGGATTAATTAGGGTTTTTAGGGATTGAAAGTGAGTAACAGGAGTTAGATAATTTTTAATGATTTCCTTTTCCTGTTTAGTTGCTAATGAACTGTTTAATTACTGTGATTAGTTGTTGAAATATGTCATTTCTGTTGGAAAACAGTTAACTTGGATGAAGAACATGCTAATGGCGAAGATCAAGCTTGTTCTTCAATTGTAAGTCTTTTTTCTTTTTTTTTTTCACGAAACCCCTTGCATTTATGTTACAACTTTAAATTTTGTTGAATTTCATTATGCTTGCTCTATTTAAGTGAAAAGTTATCAATTTTAGCTTTTCTTGATTGCTTATAATGAAATGAATATACTTGCATTCTTTTACTAGTTTGGATTGTGCAAAACCACTGGTAGTGCCGGAATAACTGATGGATCGAAGACTGTTTCTGAGTTTGCTCAAAGCAGAGAAGGTGATAGGGTTGACATTAACAATGTTGGGCTTTCAGAAATTGAGAAGCTAATGAGGGGGAAAACATTTTCAAGGTGAGTTCTTGTTGTTAATACATTTCTTGAATTGTAAACCTGCTTTTTTCTGCCAAGATTGCTGGTATAAATAGTCTATAACATTAATTGTAGCCAAAATTCCTGCCTTTATGAATGTGCTTGGTTTTGATGTTAGTAATTAATAATGATCTGTTCTGTCATCCCTGTTTGTGCACAAATTCGTATCCATGTTTGTTTCTGTTGTTCATGGTGATCATTTCATTAGGGCAAAGGCTTAATTATCTAATATGATATTAGCATTTTCGTGGTGACTTTCTTTTGTTGTTGATTATACATTTGTTGAATGGTAAACCTGCTTATTTCTGCCAAGATTACTTGTATAAAATTTGTCTGCAACATCAATTGTAGCTGAATCCCTGCCACTATGACTACTTGGTTTTGATGTTAGTAATTATTAATGATATGTTCTGTCATCCCTGTCAATGCACATATTCATATCCATGCTTGTCTCTACTTTTAATGTTGATAATTTAGTTAGTGAGAAGGGTTAATTATCTAATATGGTTTTTAACATCTATAATCTATGTCCAGGGATGAAATCAATCGTCTGATAGGAATTATAAATTCAAGGGTGGTTGATGTTCCTAAAGTTGATAAAGGAAGTAAGGATTTAATCATGTCTGCTCAAGGTGCCAAGAGAACTGTAGTTTCTCAAAACCCTGGAAGGCCAACTGAAGAAAAACAGGATGATTTAGATAAAGCTGCAGATTTGGCAACTCCACTTCCTAAGCCAACTGTGAGTGAAAATCATTAATCAACTTATGGTTTGGATCAATGATACGTGCATGAATACTGAGGTTGAATGTTGTGTTTTGTGTTAGTTGCTGAATATGTCATGATGTTTGTGCGAAAGCATGAAAAAGGTATTCAATTGTAGAATTATAAATTACACTTTGTTGCTTCAACTCTTTTTTTCTTTTGAGTCTCCAACATATATCCAATGGACCATGGGATTGAGTTCCTACCCTCCAAATATCCGGATAAACTTGGAAAAATTGAATGTGCTCATTTCACACACATGTTTATATCTAACACTTATCCGAGTAAAAGTCAAATAGCTTGTTTTTAAAATCAATAATTTGAACTCATACTATCATATTATTTTATTTTAAGTAATGAAATTTAATCTTTTACAAAATTATGTAGAATGATAAAGGGGTTGCATCAAATTAAGATAATTTATTTGTATAATGGGCAAGAACTTGTTTTATGGTTCACTTGGATGGGAGAGTATAATTTATAGTCTTCCGTTTGGTTTAGAAAGGAAAAGATTCAATTTTGAAGGCAAAAGTAAACAAAACGGTTAAAAGCATCCATGCTGATTGCGTTGTAACAGTACCCTGGACAGTGGTTATAGTTGAAGCTTGGAAGTTGCATGGTGTGGGTTCATTTAGGGTTTGATTGGTGGCCATTCTAGGGTTTTAATAGAATCATTTAGGGCTAGTTGTGTATGTGAAACAATGCTAGAAAAGAAAGAAGATCGCTCAAAAACTTTACACTTTGAGCTAGGAATTGCATCACACAAATTTAAAGATAGAGTAACAGCTGTAAAACTCTCAATACTTTTGTTCATTAATAAGATTTTAGATGCTTATTTGTGAATGTATAACAATCCCACTCACTCTAGGAGTAAAAGATGCATTGGAGTGTACCCTATAATTAGAAGCAGTTATGATATACTTGTTAAGTTAATCATTCAATCAAAGACATTGGGTAGCCAAATTAAGAATAGGTTTGTGATAGGTAAATAGTCTATTAAATGTTCTTGTTGAAGCTTTTGACATAGTGAAGGAGATGCAAATAGGGATGGGCTCGACTGTAAACTAAGATGAGCCACTATAGCTGTTGGGCTGGTTGGGAAGAGTAAGGTTGGTTACGATGAGCCTTGTGGGAGTTGCCAACATAAAGGGGAGGCCACTTTTCCTCCCATAGATAGAAGTTTATTAGAATATCATTTTTATCTCACCTCATCTCTCTCTCTCTCTCTCTCTCTCTCTCTCTCTCTTTCTCTCTGTGTGTCTATATACACACATAGCACATGCACAAGGTTGCATCTTTTGGCATGCCCAACATATAACATGTATTGTCTAGTATTTTGAAATTTAAGGTGCTTGTCTCCCTTGTGTCTTTTCTTTCTCTTTTTTTTCCCCCCTTTTCATATTTATTTAAAGATTTAAGTGCTATGAAACATTGCAGCTTGTAGGTGAAACTGGACTATCACCAATTGAAATTGCAAAAGCATATATGGCGAGCAGGACTTCAGAATTAACCCCTGGTTCTAGGAGTATTTTATCAAAAGATGAAAAACGAACCATGGTTGGTGATGATTTTGCATCAGAGTCATTTGTTCCATTGCCTTCTCCAAAGCCATCCACATGTTGGCCAGGTTCCATGGTACATGATAAGTGTGGTTATCTAACTCCACAAAGTCAAAGAAGCAGATTCGGGCTTCATAATATTTCAAGAACCCCTTACACTAGAACTATCTATTCAAAATCTAAACCCAAGGTTTGGAATTTTAAAATTTCGTATCTATCTATCATGATTTACAGTTGATCCACTGAATGAGAGATTTTTTTCCCCTTACGTGTAATCAGTTGGCGCATGTTAGAGATGATGGTAATGGTCTCCTGAACAGTGCTTTCTCTCCGTTGCAGCTGTCAAAAACTCCTGTATATGGGCAGGTAATTTTTCACAAGTAGTGCTTGTAATGATAGTCCTGATTGTACTTCCGTATGGTGCTACTGCTATATGTGTACACACACACACATATATATATACACATGCATGCATGCATACAGAGTTACAGATTTTTCTATTGGGGAATGCATGTTTCATGGCAAGGTCATGCCATTTTCAGTGTTAATTAGTGACATTGACCACTGATTGGTAATTTTAGGTACATAAATAACTAAGTTAATGCTTTTGCACATTAAGCAATGTTTTCGAGTGAGTCTAAGACATATCTTTTTTAGCTTAGAAGGCTAAATAAAAGGAGATGGTTGAATTGAGTCAGATGACGTATTCTAGTTTTCCTCGGAGGATGAAGAATGGCTTTGGCTTTAGTACATTTTACGGTGAAATATTTTACTGCGCAGACTTTTGTTGTCTTCTGCTTCTAAAGCAAAACTTGTGTTTCATATGGCTCATATGATGTGCGGATAAAAAAGCTTTCTGGTGGGTAGATAGCTGAGCTTAGGCTTATAGTTATTTGTCCTTTGAACTAGGATTTGGGAGCAGAACTAGATACTATAACTTAGCTGTTAGCTCATGTAGAAATGCATAATCTAGGACTATGATTTATTTGCCAATAACCCTTTTCTATGAAATAAGCTCTTGATTTGGATGATTAAACTAAATTTGAACAAATAGCTTTCTTCTCCTTGTACCAAAGAAAAAAAGAAGTGGCTTTACTCTTACCTAGTCCTAAGGTTGGTTGGAGCTTCTCTCTGAACATGATCTTCAGGCAAAGCATTGGGGCAAATGAAACTACTAATGGGGAGTTGGAACTTGTATAAGATTTTGGAATCAACTTCCCTTTTTAAAAAGGGTAAAAATATTTTGGCTACATTTCTATAGAAATTGGACCTTGAATCTTCATCCTCTGTTATAATGTTAATAACTAGTACGTCAAGTTTGAAGCATATCCTTTCAATTTTTATTTTTATCATGCTTCTTCAAAATGGGTTCGTGGTTACTTCGGGGGCACAGATAAATATGTTTTACGTTTTGCTCATTTAGTTTCTCTCTGTTATGTTATTTTTTTTTAATTGAAGTGTTATGCCATAATATTTTCTCTAAAATCTTATTCTCTGAACATTTAGGGAAAAAATTTTGCACCTAGGTCAGAGTCTAATCTCTGTATTTATTTTCCCGAAGCTGGACATATATCGAAAGCTGAATAAGGGAATTTCATCATGGTGTAGCTGTTGCCTATTTGCAACCTCTTCTTTGATGAATTGAACTATTATCAGTTAATCTATTTGACTTGAGTCCTTTGTTTTTTGAACACGTAATTCAAGTTGAGGAGTGACGTAGTGGAAGATGGCCATGGATCTGTGGGACCCATTCGCAGGATTCGACATAAGGGCACTATGGAAACTCCATCTAGAGGGTCTGTTTATTCTCATTCGTCGTTAAATGGTCCTTTTCCAGTGGGGAATTCCGAAGTTTCCAAAGGTCCATTTCCTTCAATCAAGAAGAATTTGGAACAAGGAGGCACTAGTTGCTCTTCAGTTTTTCATTCGATACATAATAACAGAAGCTCTGAAATGGGTATCCCACCTGTTCATCCCCATTCCAGTCACATGGCTAGGACAATATTGGAGCACCTTGAGCGAAATCTAACCATTCCTGAGAAGTCCAGTGAGTTAAAGATGAGCACTTCATTAAAAAGATCTCAATCTACAGATCCTAATGATGCCGTTTCAAAGGGGCACAACAGTGCCCCATATTTAGGACTTCGTTCTTCTAAAGGCAAGGATCAAATGAACAATAGCCGTCCTGCTCAGTGGAATGAAGATAGAGGAAACTTAGTTTCATTGGTTTCGCTAGAGAGTACCATTGAGACAAAGAATGTGACCAAAACAACTTCTGCTTCAGATTTAAAAGTTGACAGCACTGTCACAATGTTTGGCAATAACGCAGGGCCTTCACTGGATTTTGAAAAAACTCAGGATTCTCAAATCAAGACTGCATATAAGGTATTTCATTCGTCCCTGTATCATTTTTCTGTGACCATGTATGCTCTCATTAGGTCTTATGCATTCTCTAGTAATGTATTATTCCAATGCCTTAATGCTAATCATTCTGCCAAGTACTTGCCTATTAAGAATTAGCTATAACTGGAAGCTTTTAAATTTTAGGCCCTCCGTATGTTTTAAGAGGAAATTTAACCTGTTTCCCCTAATTTTTGGAGATATTATATGGAATTAACAGGTTCTCTTTGGTCGATATATCAACATCCAATTTCTGTCGTTTTGTTATCCCAACTTGGAAAGAGAGAAAAATTAATTTTTTCTATCTATTTTTTCTGTTCTTGCACCGAGTACATTGGTCATACTGTCATTTTACCTCCCTTTCAGATGAATCAACTTCGAAATTTGGTTGGGGTCATGAATCTTGTGATCAATTATTCTATGTCAGTTGTCACTTGCCTAGGTCTATAACGTACTTAAAACTTATGTTAAATCTGTCTTTTATTTTGTTTTTTTTTTTTCCAATTATGAACTCATTAATTGTCCATCGAAGAATGCCATACTAATCAATTTAGCGGACAGGATCTCCCAAAGGTCACTGAGGCTGCTGTGTCTGATGGTCTACGAAAGCCTTCATCTAACTCTATGGGAAATAAACCAGTTCTGGCTTCAATCTCTGTCAGCAAGCCAGAGCAAAGGTGGATGTTTACTTCAGATAATAGCAGTGGTTTCACTTTCCCTGTTTCTGCATCATCTGGCGTGTCTTCTGAGCCTCCAACACCATCCATAATGCCATTGGTATCGGGCAACAGTAGTCAGCATCAGCCTAAAGAGGAAAATACTGGACCTTCATTTAGTTTTGGCTCAAACAGATCTTCCCCTGCCCTTGTTTTTTCTTTACCTTCGACAAGCAATGCCCCTAATGATGTTGATACTTCAGATATTACCTTCAATTTCGGATCCGATCAGTCATCAAGAATATCGTTCAGTTCGATAGGAAAAAAATACCATATGCTACAGACAACAACCAAATGATATTTCTTTTTCTTTTTTTTTTCCTTTTCATTTTTGGCCTTCAGACTTTAGTGAGTTGAGTTCATACAATATAATATTTGCACAGGTGAGAATCTGAATTAGTGATGAAACCAGGATTCACTTAATTCCTTGGTTCTTGGTATTATCATTAATTTCTTTCTTCATGATGTGAAGGCTGCCTACAAATTATGAGGCTGATAATCCTCCGTTTACATTTAGTAGGGGGAAATTGAAAGAACTAACAGCCAGACCAGGCGAATTACAGGAGCATTACGTCAAAGAGCCCAAACGTTTGCTCAGGAGATAAGAAGGAAGGAAAGGAAGGAAGATGACGCAGGCCCGGGATGAGTGGAGCTGGACGTGGCACAATTCCTGTTCACACATTGTAGAATTTATGTCGAAAACCAGAACCCCCACCCCACCCCTCTAACCCAAAAAGAAAAAAAGAAAAAAGGGAAATAAATGAAACGATCGAAGAGGATGCCACAGCCAGAGGAATCACATCGCATGTTGCCCTTTGGGCGTTGCTCCTACTTTTTAACGACAAAGAAATTATCCCTGTTGTTGGACCCCCCCTCCTTCAAAGAAAGCAGCTGCCCACCTTAAAATAAAATTAAAATAAATAAATAAAATTAATTATACAGGAGATGTTGAAAAGAAGCCAAGATTGGTGTTGGGAGAGAAAGCTCTAAAACTCAAAAAATTAAGAGTCGGGGTCCGGGGGGAAGGGTATGTGCCCTGTGCTGTTTGTGTTTTCTGTGGATTGGGGAAAGATATAGAACAAGGCAGTCAGGCTTTGAGAGGTGAAATCACAATGACAATGGACAATGAAATTGAAGGAAAAATTTCGAGGGAAGTTGACTGAGGTGAGCTTCCCAAAGTTCTTTCGCGGTGGCATATTCTGTCAAGGGGCATTTTATTTCTCTCAACGGGTTGTCGGTTAGAAAAAATGGAAAAAATACATTAGCATGTAACATATTTACGTAATGAAAACACAAAGTTATTATTCTTTCTATATACTTAGTTTGTTGAAGAAACAAAGATAATATTTTTGCAACTTTCTTAAACTTTTGGAGAATTACAACTTTTGTTATCATATTATTTCAAACTATGTTATTTGACTTTAAACATTTTATTATAATTACAATTGTTTATTATGAACTAATATATTACATATAAAAAAAAGTTTGCTGTAATTTAAGTTCTTTTTGAAGGAGAATTCTTACTTATATTATCCTTATTATAAAACTTTATTATCTTTTATGTAAATTGCTACAAAAGTATATAACATATTTATATATTCTAAAGTTATTACATTACTTTTTTTTATAATTGTAAAAGGTTTATATTATTCATAATAAAAACAAGTAAATGTTATATTTATATCCTATAATAAAGTTGTAATAGACGTACTTTCTTAAGAAAAGAATGTAAACATAATGAAAGTTGTGACACTATTTTATATTACCTTCTCTAATAGTTTATGTAACTAAGTATATATTTTATATAAATATAATAAAATTGATATTATTGCTTTTTCTCATCTTCTGTAAAACTTTATGTAACTTAACATATAAATTATGTAAATGAAATAAAAATTTTCATTATCACATTTATTTTATCTTTCGTAAAAAATTTAG
>JAQSVH010230338.1:0-12921 GCA_029448705.1 Adansonia digitata
CCTAAAACCCTAAACCCCAAACCCTAAACCCTAAACCCCAAACCTGAAACCCTAAACCCTAAACCCTAAACCTTAAATCCCAAACCCCAAACTAAACCTCAAACCCTAACCTCTAACCTCAAACCCCAAACCCTAAAACCTTAAACCTCAAACCCCAAAACCTAAACCCTAAACCTTAAACCCCAAACCCCAAACTAAACCGCAAACCCTAACCTCTAACCTCAAACCCCAAACCCCAAAACCTTAAACCTCAAACCCCAAAACCCAAACCCCAAACCCTAAACCTTAAACCCTAAACCACAAACCCTAAACCCTAAACCCCAAACCCTAAAACCTAAAACCCTAAACACTAAACCTCAAACCCTAAACCCAAACCCTAAACCCCAAACCCTAAACCCTAAACCCTAAACCCTAAACCCTTAAACCTTAAACCCCTAAACCCTAAATCTTAAACCCCAAACCATAAACCCTAAACCCTAAACTTGAAACCCAAAACTTGAAACTCAAAGCCCTAAACCCCTAACCTTAAACCCTAAACCCTAGACCTTAAACCCTAAACCCCAACCTTAGACCTCAAACCCTAAACCTTAAACCTTAAACCTTTAAACCTTAAACCTTAACCCCTAATCTTAAACTCCAAATCTTAAACCCTTAAACCTTAAACTTTAAACCCTAAACCCCAACCCTAACCATAAACATTAAACCCTTAAACTTTAACCTTAAAACCTTAAACCCTTAACCCAAAACCCCTAAACCTTCAACCTAAAACTTTAAATCCTAAACCTTAAACTTTAAACCTTAAACCTAAACCCCAAACTTTAAACCTTAAGCCTTAAATACAAACATTAAACCTTAAACCATAACCTTTAACCTTAAACTTATAACCTTTAACCCTTAACCTTAAATCCTAAATCCTTACCTTAACCCTAATCCTTAAACTCTAAATCTTAAACTTTAAATCCTAAACTTTAAACCTTAAACCCCAAAAATTAAATCTTAAACCTTTAACTCTAAACCTTAAATCCTAAATCTAAGCCCTAAACCTCACCTTTACCCTCTATTAGACTGCTCTGACCAACCTTTGCCCCCTACTCCGTTGTGTATGTTGAATTTTTAGTACCTCTACCAGCTCTATGAATGTTAGATACATCTGTTATTGTCCTGTCTCGCCTAGCCTTATCCTATATTTCTTACTTATTTACGAAAAAATGAGATATGGTTAAGAGAAAAATAATGAAAATTTTGGGTAGGGTAAAATAGTAATTTTAGTGAAGGCGAGACAAGGTGGGATAGAGTAGGCAATTTACCAGCACTACTCCATCCCCATCTTTTAAACAAAAAAAATGCACCACCTCCATTATTCCAAAAAAACTTTTCACTCGAAATGGATCAGTTTGAAATCAATTAGGTGGTTTTAGTTTTGCCATCCCTAATTTGGGTTTCGGGCAAGTGATTTAGGATTTAAGGTTTAAGAGTTCACGGTTAAATTTTTTTAATTACTTATGTGCTTAAATTGTTTTCCTTGGATTGAGATTTTGAAATATGTTATGGTCTAGGGTTTTGATGTCAAAGATGCTTTGTGTTAAGATGTATAATGTGTTGGTTTTATCTTGTGGATGGTAGACAAGGTTTTGCTTTCTTCACTTATAGTCTTTGTAATTTCTATCATGGTGTTGTACTAGTTCCTCTTTTAACTTTTACCTACATTGTGAAGAATATGGCTTTTCATTTTCTTTCCTTTCTTGTCTAGATTTGAAAAGCTTCTTTTGTTCCGCTAAATATATCTCTTTAGTTTGTACCAAAAGTAATTTGAGATTTAATATAAAATATTTTTATTTTTTATTATTTTTAAATAGTAATTTGATGTTTAATAGAAAATATTTTTAATCTTTTATTATTTTTAAATAATATTTTTAATACATATAATTTATATATAATATATAATATATATTATATATATATATCATATATCATATGTGGAGTTTTAGTTCTCCTACCAAGGCAACTGACCCCCCACATGTATATCATATTATATATATAACATATATAACATATTATATATTGTATATAATATTATAGATAATATATATTAATTCGAGATTTAATATAAAATAGATTTTAATATAAAATATTTTTTAATTTTTATTACTTTTTAAACAGTAATTTAGGATTTATAACAAAATATTTTTTATTTTTTAAGATTTTAAATAGTAATTTAGGATTTAATATAAAATATTTTTATATTAAATTGTAATTCAAAATTTACTATAAAATATATTTTTATTTTTATTATTTTTAAATATTAATTCAAGATTTAATATAAAATATTTTTTAATATTTTATTATTTATAAATATTAAAAAATAATATGTATAATTTATGTATACGAGGGTGGGAACCAACCCTCAATGCAGCAAAATAGAAAGACATGAAAGAAAAGGAAAAAAAATACTTACAAACTCTTGATTAATAATTTTAATAATTACTATTTTTTAATCTATATTATTTGATTTCACTTATCATAAATCATATATCATATATAATTATAATATAACAAGGTAAATGCTTACTTGATAAGCATACTGAGCTTATGTGGACTATTTTTTTATGACACGTAGGACAATGCATATTTTTTATTATGTATATTAGATTCAAATTTAAAATTTTTAAATAAAATGTTTATTCTAGTTTTTCAAATATATACCTAACATGTATTATCTATCCACATTCCACACTTATAAGAAAAATCTTAGCCACATTCTATCTTTTAATTATATACAATATTTTAAATTAAAATTAAATTTTCCATTAAATTCTAATTTTTTAAAAAAATATATAAATTTATCTTAAATTTCAAAAACATATTAGGAATTTAAGATTTATCCTTCAAAAAAGTACGTTGAAAAAAAGATAAGAAGCTTCTTAGAAAAATATAAAATCCAAGCATTACTTTAGAAGAAAGTCAAGTATTAGAGTCTTAATTTTAATTATTTTATAATTTATTTATTTTTAACTTAAAATTGTATTTTTTTTCTCAATTATACTGAATAAAGAACAAGATTTTAAAATTAAAATTAAAATTAACAGAAAATAGAAGTGAAATAAGTTATTAGTAATTAAGAGAGATACCAATATATAATCTAATCTATAAAAATATATATTCTTTAATTTTAAATGACTTAAAACTTTAAAATATAAAAAATATAAAACAACGGGTTTAAAATGCTAGATTTAATAATTTATAATTTTTTTTGAAATATTAAAAGAAATCTAGTAACGATGCACTAAATAGGAAGCAAAGAATAAAAGCACAAAAAAAAAATAAATAAAAAAAAAGAACGGAACCGTCCACTTGTCGTTGGAAGAAGTAGGTGGATAAAACCTAAGCGTAATTGACGAGATCAAAGCTAACTCTTTGATTTTAGGCAAAGCTCTTTACTTACCTACTATTTACCGAGAATTGCAGAGAAAGTAGATTAACTCTCTGAATAAAAATCCCCAAAAATCTAGGCTTCTTTTTTGGTTCTTCTCAGTTAACCTGTAAGTGTCTTTTTCAATTTCCTTTTTTTTATTGGTTTGCTATTTTCTGATAGTCTTTGGTTTTTGTTAGAATTGCAATTTGTTTTTGTCTTTTTAGGGTTTTGGGAGTTTTGGTGTAAACACATGTGTTTGATTGTCATGGTAATAGATGACAAACCCATTGACAGTTGACTTTTTAAATTTTGGTTCTCTACTTTTTAAATTTCTTCAAAATTTCTACTTGTATATGGTACTGCATATTGGATATGCCATGTAGCGGAAAGGAATTTAGTAGATGAGATTCTTCATTTCATACTTATTATAACCAAAAGGTGCAGAAAATATTGTTTTCTTCTTTTTCTTGGGCAAGTGCAGAAAATATTTTGTTTCATACTTCATTTTTTATTCTATTGTGTAATTCATGTTAAGGTTATATTTGTGTGATTTGTGATATATGTGTTGTAATCATGTAGCGTCGTTTCAAATTTAAACATATCTGCTTTAAACGTGTTAGTCGTATCATGTCGCATGTAACATGAATAACAACAGATTAGTGTTCTTGTTTTAGGATTAGACATGTTTAATTATTCATGTCATGTTTGTGTTTCAGTTAATCATGCTGTATAAAAAATGAGACATGACACAAAACACAACACAATAACACGAATTTCCATGTCTATCTTTTCCAAGGTCTGGGACTTCTAAGTTCTTTTAACTTATAGTTTAGACAAAAAGTTGATTCCGTCTATCCAATATGTGAAAAATGTTTTAGGGAATAATGAAGACTTATCTAAGGTTTTCAACAGATCTACCATGAATTACCTAAGTGAACTGCTGATTTGAGGGTTTTAGATATGGGATTTTCGACTGATTTGAGGATGTTAGTACATGCTACTCATACCATTAATTGCCTGAGTGAACAAACTTTTAAGAAGAAATGAGAATTACTTAAGAATGAAAAAAAATTTGAGGATGTTTCAGATTTCTCTTTCCCACAATTGAAAAATATAACAAGTTTACTGAATAATCACTATAGGCTTCATTTGTATCAGTTAAAAGCAGAGTCAATAGAGCTATGAATTGTGATCAGAAAGATAAGTTGTTATTTAGAACTTTCCTCTTTTATTTTCTGTAGCTTTAGTTTATACCAAGTTGGAGTCTTTTTGATTTCTTAGATTATGGAAACCTGATCTTGTGCCCAAATAACTTGCAATTTCAATTCTACTGCTTTTATCTGCTATCAAATAGCCTGGGACCTATCCCCTTTGATTCTATTTGAAAGTATAGATATTCATCTATTGGTGCTCTAACATTTCATCATATATACAAACAAGACGTTCACAAGCTAGAGTGATTTCAGAGGTTGATAAGATATATTCCTTAGTTGTGTATTACATCTCCAATTTCAATAGAGAAATTGTATTGTTATTTTTCAATCCTACATAATGATATATGACTTTATATCTATCGAATGGTGCCAGCTTTCGGAAGAAATTGAAGAGCAAAATGCTAGCAGCAGTAATTGCAAGATTGGCATAGAATTAGATCATTGAAAACGTAATCTGCTTTCAACTCTTGAGCCCACTGTAACGAGTGCAAGCTGCTTAGATAACGGATATGGTACCAATGGTAAGCTATATTCTTCTTATTTTTATTTTCTTCTTTGGAGTTTCACATTTCTTCCACTTAACCCATTTTCTTATGTATTACATTTAGTTAGAAATGATTTATAAATTCAATGACCTTGTGGCTGCATTGAAATCAAAATACATCATGACAGCTTAGAACACATTCACATCTAGCTGCAAATCTTAGTGATATTTTTTGTTCTGAACTTATATAAGACTCACGTATGGATCATTTTGTCTTATTTAAATATAATTGAAAATTTGTTTTAACTTGAATAGATTTATTCAACTCGACTCAAATTGCTTTTAACTCGACTTGATTTAGTAAAATTTCAAATTGAGTTTGGTTGACGAAAATAATACTCTTGATTCTGTTAAATACTTACCCCTTGAAAACTAACTAAAACTAAAACCATTTCTATCGACTTAAATAAAAATAAATCATTGCTTATTAGATTTTAATTGATTTGTCTGAATCGTTGATGCAAAAAATAGGAAATAATAGCCCAACTCCCTTCCTCCCTTAAATTCTCTCTGCTTGTACATCACCATTGGCAAATGTGCTTTGCTTGAGGCTCAGCACTTTTGCCTTTCCTTCTTCCTCCTCATTCCTTCTTTTCTCTATAGTTCTTGGTCCATCAACAGTCGGCCTCTCCTGTCTTCTCTTCTTCCTCTCAAGTCTTCCTTTCCTTCCCTTTGCTTTTCCGTCCTTTAAGCATAAAAAATAAAAAGTAAGTTTTGGGGATTTATAGAAAGCTTTCTTTGTGTAATTGGGTCTGTAAGACATTGTAACCTCTTAGACCTTTGAGCAATTCACTCTTATCTATGATTCTAAGATGATAACTCATCCTGAAACAATAGTGCATAATAGAAGCTTCAGGAAAAGCAACAATCTTGAAATTTCTAGTTTGCAGCTATAAACTCTATTTCATAGCAAAGCAGGATGTTGCAAAGTGCAAACAAATTATTTTTGCAGCAAGATTAACTGCTGCTTCTTCAAACAAGTCACTCATTCAGCAGTTGTTGCTTGTCATTCCAAGAAGCGGGTTTGTATGGCTTCATCTATTTCTTCCCTACATCACTTTGTGCCTTTTTATTTATAATGCTCTATTCCCCTTTTCTGGAATCTAGGGTTTATTTCATTGTCTTCCAATGATTTTCTTTATTCAAAATACTTTATTTGAGATCTCAAGCTGTGCTGAATACGAGACAAAACCCCGAAAATATTCAGACTTAAAACTATTCTAGCAATTCAAACTTCGTTTATTGTCTTAGTGATAGGAAATCCATTTCTTCGTGATATTCATTTCAATTACAAATATTTCAATCTATCTGTTAGATGAATTCCCAGCATTTTTCCTAGCTTAATAGCGAGTTTGGTATTTTTGGGAGGGTCACTTATATTTCATTAACTCTGCAGGTTTTAGTTGAAGAAAACTCCTTTGCAAGAATTCTAACCTTAAACAGGCCTAAGCAGCTCAATGCCCTTTCATTTCCGATGGTATGATCTGTTCCTCATAGGATGCTTCTACTATTTCATATTTGGGAATTACCCTTATGTCATACAATGAGTTTTCAGATCAAATGCTTTATGCTGTATTTTTCCTTTGTGTAATTAACATATGGAGATGTTTCAACCTCAATAAATCTTTCTATATACATTTTTTTTATTGTTATTTTTTTTTTGTATGCCTATCTGAGTATACATGCGACTTATTAATAAATAAAGTGTTCTGTATTTATTTTGAAGAATTCTAAAGTTTTATGTTTGCTTAATGAAGTGGCATCATGTGATTCATTGACAATATATAAATTTATACATTATAGTGCATCAAATACAAATCATAAATTATATAATTATGATATAGCCTCTAAAGATGGTCCAGTTTATCTTAAAATATATAAAATTTTCTTTTCTTTTGTTGGCCAATACGTATAATTTTCTTATTGTCCATATCTGTTGTTAATACTCAAAAATTAAGTAGAAAAGTTTGATATTCCCTCTTTTTTTACTATTAAAGGTACAATAAATTAAAAAAATAAAAATGATAGAAATTAAAGAAATTTAAATGAAGTAGATTTTTTTGCTCCTACCATCTAGCAAAAAACCAGTACCTCGGGGCACCAAGAATGTGCTTGATCAAATGTTCCTCACCCAAATGAGTCTGAGTGCTTTTTGTTGTCTGGCTTGAATGCAGAATGCCTAGGCGTGCCTAGGTGCACACCTTAATAGCGACAGATCACAAAACGATTTTTGCTTTAGTATTCTTGTAACTGCAAGTTCATATAATTTCTTTTGCATGTCTTCTATGCAACTACATATAATAACCTAGTTAAGTGTTGTTACGATCCTTGAGGAGGTTGTCCACATGTAAGCCCCATGAGCTACACGTGAAGGGGACTGTTAAGTGGTGTTATCCCACATCTGTTTGTGTTCTTGTATTAAAGTTAGGCCCCCTGACCTATTTCTAATTGGTTTTAGGTTAGATGCTTAACATGGTACCTTGGCCCATGTTCTGTCATGTTGTTCCTCCTACCTAGCCCCATGTGAGGTTGACAACCTCCACAAGGTTCTCTGCTTTTAGGCCCTGTGAGCTATACACGAGGGGAGGGTTATGTGGTGTTACGACCCCTAGTGAGGTTGGGGATTGTTAAGTGGTATGATCCTACAATTGTTAAATATTAGGTTTCCTGTTGCCAATTGGTTTTAAGTTGGGCCCCTTCACCTATTGCCAATTGGTTTCAGGGCCTATCAAGTTTTTTCCTTACAATAAAATCATGTATTTAGGATCTGTACCATGCACTTTTATAGTCACGCTTTTGTTATCTATTTCTATGTTATCTACATGACTGTTATATGTTGTCTATCAATGACCTTTTAGTCACATTAATTGTTTGCAACATAAAATAGTAATTATATTTTCTCTCTTAATGGCAGATTTCTCGGTTATTAGAACTTTTTCTTGCCTATGAGGAGGATCCTAATGTGAAGCTGGTAATACTGAAGGTATACACCTACAAAGAGACAACTTTGGTTATCAAAAGAAACAATTTGACAAAGAAAAGGGAGAGAGAGAGAGAGAGAGAGAGAGAGAGAGAGATCGAGGGAGGGAGGCAGGGAGGGAGAGGAACATGAAATTGTAAACAATTGAGTCTGATGAGATTTTTGGGTTGCATACAAGCATGCCTGGTCTATGCTTTTATCTCATTTCAAGTTATTCAATCAGAATTCTTTGACAGCACATTTTGGGTTTGGCCATTCTACTTGTTTATTCCTAGAATTTCCAATAGAAATGCTATCTGGATTTGGGGTTAGCTATCTTAACAAATCAGCATAGTCATCGATAGTCAACAGTCATGACTGTTTTGTCTTAATTTATAATCTCCGTCAGCATAGTAATAGATGGCTATCTTAACACATCAAGAGTCATGACTGTTTTGGAAGTATGATTGGGCTTTTACATATTAGCATAGTAATCATATAGGGTTCTTAGGTAAAGGCTAGGTAGGAATTTACTTCTAATTGGTGCCATGATCTACTAAGTCTGACCGTTTATATTCCTTAACGTAATCAAATTGCTGAAAGACTTAGTTAATATGTATGAATTTAGTAAGCTTTTTGAATCATTCCGGAAGATATGCTAGCTAAGAAATTATCTTATTTGCCTTAACCCTTCCATAAGATTAATTTCCTTCATTGATTTTGCAACCCAATGTTTAGCATTGAAGAGAATATACCTGATAGATGGCCCATTTGTCATTAGGGGAAAGGAAGAGCGTTTTGTGCTGGTGGAGATGTTGCAGCTGTGGTACGTGATATTAGGGCAGGTATGGATTCTTTCATTTCTTATGGATACCAATTACCGCAATTAACCATTTAGGTCTAAAAGGTTAATTAGTTACATTATTAGTTTGCAATCACCGTCATTTCCTCTGTCTACCTTATTGCTATAATTTATGATTGCACTTTTGCTAGCACAGTGGACTACATTTGAAGTTCTGAGTCAAAAGTGCTGTCTTTTTCCTTCTCTTTTGATGGATGAATTTGAAGTCAGTGATTTCTTTTGCTATCCATTTATATGCTTTAGGTGGATGGAGAGCAGGTGCCAACCTTTTTTGGAAGGAGTTCATCTTAAACTATTTGATGGCAACCTATAGCAAACCTCAGGTAACCGTATTGGCTTTAAGGCTCATTTGTTTCTCGGAAATGTTCCAAGAAACATAGCTTTTTCCTCAGAAATATTGCTCTGCAATGCTAATTTCTTTTTGTTGTTTGGAAAACATTGTGAAAAATAATTTCTCTTACTAGAAGGAAAATATCTTCAAAACTCTTCATCCATTGAAAATTTAGACTCCCCGTAACCTTTTCACACCATCTGAATACGTTATTGTCAATTAGAATTGTTGAATTTATGAATCTGAAATGACCATATAATGCAAAAAAGTAGCAACAAAATTCCTTCAAATTCGTTGAAGCCATCGGAATCATGTTTTAGCTATGACCTTAATAAATTTTCAAATTGAGAAAATTAATAATAATTGAACATGAAACTATTCCAAACTCACATCAGGTGAAATCCATGCAAAATGATGCATAAAATTAATCTTCAAATTCATATAATAAATCCGTCATAGACTGAGAGAAGGACGAAGATGGAAGTTGTAATTGGGAAGGGGAAGGGATGACAAAATCAATTATTGAAGTCTCAAGAGGCAGGAAAGAGGATTGTTCCTTTGAATATGTTATTTTCTGTCAACCAAACACCAGAAAATACAAAAAATTGATTTATAGAAATCCATATTTCCGAAACTGACTTTAGCCTATATCATGTATATGTATGATTTTTCTGATTGTGAGAATGCAAATCTCATTGAAGGTTTCAATTCTTAATGGAATTGTTATGGGTGGTGGGGCTGGTGCTTCAATGCATGGCAGATTCCGTGTTGCAACTGAGAACTCGGTATTCCTCTCTTTATGTCTCGTTTGAAGTGCTTTCTTAGCTAAATTAGCATTTATTAGAAGAAAACACTGCTAAATTAGCATTCTTGGCTAAAATTTTCTATGTTGTTTAACAATAATGATAAATTTTCAATTAAAATAATGTTATGTCTACCCTAGACCTTGTCTACATCTTACATTTTCTGGTAATTTGAGAGACTATGAGATTCTAGTTATAGTAGTTTTGGTTTTCTTTATCTATATGTTTATATATTGGATGTTGTGCAGGTTTTTGCGATGCCTGAAACTGCTTTGGGACTCTTCCCAGATGTAGGAGCCTCCTATTTCTTGTCAAGACTTCCTGGATTTTTCGGTAATCCCATTTATATGCTTGAATATCTTATACATACCCTTAATTACTATTATTTTTAACATTTCATATCCTAAATCCTTTTAAAAAATAAAAATAAAAATACATAAAAAAAAGGATGAACTTTTAATTCACCGCTTGAGTAACATCCAGCATTTTGGCTGATGCCTGCAAGGAAAAACACAAAGGCATAGAGGCACAGCATAAATTGGGTTCTGCTTTTTTGATAGCTACAATAGCTATACTTGGCTTTCGTTGGGTCTATTTTGATTCATAGAGCTGTTTCTTATTGTTTTTGATTGTCCTAGCTAGCCTGAAAATTTGTAAACTTGAATTTGTTTTGTGTTTACCTTCGCATTCCGTCACCATCTTTGGGCAGGAGAATACGTTGGTCTTACTGGTACAAGGTTGGACGGTGCAGAAATGCTTGCATGTGGCCTTGCAACTCACTTTGTTCCTTCAGCAGTATGCTTCCTAACTTAAAATACAGTTGAGTTCAAATATATTTGAGGAAATGTAGATTCATACTGGTTGGTTGAGAAAACATGATTGAGCACACATAAAAAGCGTCAGCTTTGTGTTCCCTTTGGCAAGTAAATTTAGCATGCATTTTCTCCTTATTCTGCTTAAATTTTAAACATTAATATTTGAAAGCTGAAGTGTGGAGCTACTGTCGGCTAATAAACATATGCATCTTTGTCACATAAAGCTACTCTTGTTACAATAACCAGATTCACCTTTTAAGGTTTTACAAATGGGCTTTTTTATTGTATAAAGCTAATTTTTAGCTCAAACCAGGGAAACTAAAATCAGATCTCTATCTGCTCTTATTAAAGCAACTAAAACTGAAAATACATTCTCCTACTTGTCTGTGCTTTGTGAACTGAGGAAAAGCTGCACTTTGATTAGTTTAGGTACATAATTGTTGTCCTGCACTAGGAAAGCATTTGATCGTATTTCTTCAGAATCCTTACAATCTCCGCTGAATTTGTATTCCAAAATAGACAGTATGAATCTCTGTTGTTTTGTGCGTTCGAAACTTTATTGTTTTTTATAATTTGAGTACTTACCTTACTTGTTTACTTCTTTTTACTTAATCAACAGAAATTACCCATGTTAGAAGCTGCATTATGTGGTGCAGATTCAAGTGATCCAGTAATCATTTCATCAATTATTGATCAATACCGTGAGCAACCCTCATTGAAAGAGCAGAGTGCATATAATCGGTTAGTTTTCTATTAATAACTCATTTTCCTGCGTAGATGGTGTGATATCTGAGCCCAACAAGGGGGTGGGGGGAGGGAGAGAGAAAGAATATAAGAAATATGAATATCTGCCTTTGTATTTTGATTCTGTTTATGGAAGATGAGGTAGCCTATAACTATAAACTGAAGGCATATATTTGCAACATTTATACATTCTAAAAGCCTGACTTGTTAGAAGGAAAAGGATATTATCTTTTTTTTAAATTATAGATAGCTGTTATTATTTTGATTCTCCAAATTAAGGAGTTAGGTATTCTAAAGATAAGAATTTAAATTAGAATTTTCTAGTTTCCTTTTCTATCTACGACACTATATGTGAAGGTTCAAACCTAGTATATAAATAGACCTACAAACAGCTTGTAAAATCACAAATAAGAAATTTACTGATAGTTTTAATTTTATCATGGTATCAGAGCTTTAGGAGTTCTTTTCTAGAATTCATTTTATTTTATTTTTTTTTTTTGGCCTTAATTGCCATACTGTCAAGCTTCTTAGGCCTTCACTGACTTCCTTTATTCAACAATTTCATTCAACCTTTATTGCCATTTTTCTTAGAAATTTTATCTTTCAACCCAAATTATGTCTAAAATTAAGGCATCCTCCGAGGAAAGCGTTATGCACTTACATGAAGACTTACAAAATATCCAGGCAGCCTACAGGCTAACTGGAAAAAATTACTTAAACTGGTGACAATTTGTCTAGACATATCTTAAGGATAAAGGGAAACTTAGCCACTTGATGGGGACAGGTCCAAAGCCAGAGGATCCGAAATTTCTAGTATGCGATGAAGCAGACTCTATGATAATGTCATGGCTGTAGAACACGATGAGTCCCGAAATAAGCAACACATATATGTTCCTATCAACAGCCAAGGAAGTTTGGGACGCTGTTAGACAAACCTATTCGAAAGCCTAAGATGCAGCACAAGTATATGAGATTAAAGTGAAGACTCGTGCCACGAAACAAGGAACAAAACAGTGACTGAGTATGCAAACTCTCTGCAGACTTTATGGCAGGAACTTGATCGCTATCGCTGCATCACAACTAGATGCCCCGAAGATGCTGCAATACTAAAGAGTTTCATTGAAAAAGATCGTGTGTACGATTTCCCTGCTGGACTCAATAATGAGTTTGACCAAGTTCGAGTTCATATACTTAGTAAGGACGAATTGCCATCACTAAATGAAACTATTTCCTTGAT
>JAQSVH010230349.1:0-12920 GCA_029448705.1 Adansonia digitata
AACATAGGAATGATGGATCCTAAAACTCAATCATAGCTTGAACTAACTACTCATCAAACTGTATCTTAAGGAGCAGTACGATCTGGTCATCAAACTCTAGCAACTCTCTCAAATTATTCTGATGGAGGTCCAGATGTTTAACTTTGAGCAATTCTAACACATAACTCTTAAATATGCAGTCCTTATACTTTTTCTATTTGAATTCTGACTCTGAACAAACTTCCTAAAAATCTCAAAAATAATCATTGCATGCACTCATTCGGCCATAAAGTTACACGAAAATTAATCTGAGTCAAAATTTTATTTCAAAGCAAGTGTCCTTGTATGCATATGAGAAAATGCACCAAAAAAAGAAAACAAGTTAGTATCCATAACAAGCACTAAATTGAGGCAAAAGATAAAAATATGCAATTATGAATGAAAATTATAATTATTCAAATTATTACTAGAATATTAAGATAAAAAAGAGAGAGAGAGGTAATTTTATCCCTTCGTGTGTTCCTAATTTTTGGTGACACTTAATTTGGGCATGGTTTTGGTTAAGAAGTCAGCACAGTTTGCAATATGAAGTTTGAGATTAGACCTCTAGGTCGATTCTCAAATTGCTCCTCGAGCCCAGAATGGACTAACGAAGTACCCCATCCTTACTCCTTGCTTGTTACAGTTTATGCCAGAAACAATTCAACTCAAGTGTGAATATCTTCCATGCCTATAATGGGGCTAACACCTGAGGCAAGCATAGGAATTTACACTTGGTAGGCTTTTTAATGGCCTAGACAAAGGTTAACACCTCAGAAGGTAGAGCTACTTTACCTCTTCTTAAAAAATTAGGTCGCTTATATCCCCTCCATAGATCTAGAGGAGCAACAACTGCATGTGCTCAAAATGTGAAGGGATAAACAAACCTTTTTGTTATGCAATATTAAAAATAAAACCTATCCTAAACCTCAAAGAGGCAAAAAAACACGAGAATGAATTAGAGCAAAATTAACAAAATTATTAACTATTTAAAATAATAAAATGAAAATTTTCTTTGAAAATGCTGAGAATTATAATTAAATACCGGTTAAAACCAAATTAATCAAAATTTAGTTATCATGTAATTAATTTTAGGCATAACTCTCCAACTAGTGCCCAGTGGAGTCGCTAAACTATCGTAACGTGATCAGGACTCGAATCTTGACCAAGCCAGACTTAAAAGGCCCTTAAGCCAGACTCGAACATGAAAAGTGTTATTTAAAAATGAAAATATCTCATATACTTAAGGGCCAGACTCGAACATGAAAAGTGTTATTTAAAAATAAAAATATCTCATATACTCAACCATATAACTAGAATAATACGAGAGGTTTTGTTTCATGAAATTTGAAAAATCTTGATTTTCATTCTGAAAAAGGATATCTCATTATTAAAATAATCTGTAAAACCTTTCTCATATTTTGGGAGAAATTTCATGTGTTATTTTAACTCTGGGACATTGCCTTAATTTTCTAAAAATTTCAGTTTATTAAAAATATTTAATATATTATCCTAAGATCCGGTTTAGATGAAAATACTAAAACTCAATTCTTAGAACTCAAATTTGGTCGATAAGACCAAAATATCCTCTAAAGTACCTTTAACTTGAAAGTATCCTAGTAACCCTAAAGGACTCGAAAATGATCATAAAAGGGTGAAACTATCTTAAATACACACCTTTGGCATAAAACTATCCCACTAACTATATGAGACTCAGTTCTATGAGAAATTACCAAAATACCCTAGGGATTACCAAAGTATCTCGGTGACCCTAAAAGACGTGAAAATGGTAAAATATGACATTTTTACCCTAAATGGGTAATTTGGATAATAAAAGTAACCTAAAATGAAAAATTACAATTAAGCTCCTAAACTTTTTAAAATTGCATTTTGTACTTTACTGGAGAACCAGAAAAATACAAAAGGTTTCAATATTCTATAACCTATTGAAGGATAGAAGGAATGCTAAAAATATTTATAAATTACCAAAATGCCTTAAATGGAGAATTGAATAAGAAATGACCACTTTAATCCTAAAATGCTAAGTTTTTCTAATGGTCCCTAAACTTTGTAAACTTTGTAATTTGGTCCCTACATAATTCAAACACAAAATTAACATCAAATATGTCACAAAAATCACAGAGATCATACCAAATGACACAATATCAATTTGGCGAAATATGTAAATTCTAAAAATATTTTTTTTGCAATTTGACCATTATATTTCATAAAATTAGAAAACAATATCAAAACATTAAAAACTTCATCAAACTAGTTCATGCATGATTCAAGCAATAAAGGGAAATACCTTTCCAAAGCCTTGAAATTTTAGGGAAAATTATTTCTTAGTCCCTACAACTTCCAAAAATGACAAATAATACAAATTATCATGAAAACAACAACTAAAATTGTATCTCCATGGGTTTCAGCCTCTACGAAGAAAATATATTCATGAAAAATTTTTGACACAATAATCGTATTTCTTATTTTTTCCAAACTCAAATCAAAATTATCATGTAAGAAACGAAGAAAAATAAACCTATTTACATGTTTTGCCAACAAATGGACAAGAAAATACTAAGTAAAATAGTATCAACATGAACATTTATATGTGAAAAAATCAAAATCATACCATAAAAATCAACATCATATCAACAAACAACATATATCATGAAAAAAATTAAGATATTATTAAGAAAAATCAAATATAACAATTAAATCAAAGAAAATAGTTCATAGCCATCAAGCTTAGCCTTTCAAAGTGGATTAAAATCCATGAGCTTAAACATAATTTGGCTAACTAAAAGGAAGAAAAGTTGATGAAACAAACAAAAACTAAAAATTTTACGAGGAAAATTACCTTAAAAGCTTTCTAACTTAGAAAATTTTTAGAGTCTTTAGCCTTTTTCTTTCTTAAAACCATTAGCCTCATTTTGAACAATTCTCCCCCTTTTTATAAGGGGTGATTTGGCCAAGAAAATTTGTCTTTTAGCATGAGTCATATGCATTAATCATCACGTAGGGCTTAGACTCCATGATGATGATGATAAGTTTAAAAAATTATTGATCAAAATTCCATAAAAAAATAATTAGAAAGAGTAAATTATAAAAAAATAAAAATTATGTTTTCAAGCATTAGAATTTTATCTGATAATATTCAATTAATAATTTGATCAAATAGTAGGCCAAATTGGAAATTAAAAAAAATATTGGGCTTAAATGAATTAATAAGAAAGTAAACAAATGGGCTTTATTGAAAAATTAATTTGGGTCCAAAATATTCAAATAGGCTTGTTGAAAATTTTCATATGAATATATTGGGCTTGAAAAAAAAATGGGCTTAAAAAACCTTGGTGGGCTTTTTGAGAATGAATTGTGTTTATTGGGCCTAATAGCAAAATTTATAAGTTTTAGGCCCATTAAGAAAATTTGGCCTAAAAATTATAAACTGGAATAAAAATAATAGAGTTTTCTTCTAAAAATTTCAAGTGTTGAACTATAAAAGAAAATTTTTAGAAGTCTTATGTGTAAGAAAAAGATAATTAAAACTTCAAAACTTGTAAGAGTTTACAAGAAAAACATTTATGAAGGAAAATTAATTTTTAAAAAATGCAAAACTTATAAAATAAATTAAAATTAAAAAAAAGAATTAATATGTATTTAAGAAAAATATCTGAAGAATTTTAAGGATTTTAAACTCAGAAAAATCCTAGAGAAAAATTATTACAGAGTAGAAAACTATGTTAGGTAGCAAACATGTGAATGTCCAACACTAAGGTCCATGATAGTGGCTTCATACGCTTATTCCAAAGTCTCAGACAAGAAGGATGATAGAATGCCCATTAACCATGTCATCAAGGTTGAAGTCACAAAGGCTTAAGATCAAGACACTTTAGCAAATATCATGTAGGTAATTTTTTCGCTAAGAACAATTTTTTTTTTGGATTATTAAGCCATGAATCTAAAGATAAACTACTTGATTTTACCCCAAAGTTGGCACATTAACATAATAAAAGTAGTAAATCAAGATTAATCCTCATTATTTAGTTAATCTTGACTTAACTTGGGTTGGTTTTATAATAAATAGAACTTTAACACATCAGAGCCACATATAACATAGTTAACCAAAAACGCAAAAATATGTCATCAAGCAACAAAAGCATGCTAGAACATCATCAAGATCCTTTTTTTTACCAAGCAAACATGGTTTAAAATCCAAAAAGTGACATAAAGAATGCATGTACATGTCAAAAGGAGCTCATGGCATTATTAAACATGGTATGAACATAAGAAACACTTTCAGGTCATGATATGTATGCTGGGAATCAACACAGAAAGACATGATTTTTTACCATCAAGAACATCAAAAAGCACCATAAGCTCAAAAATACAACAAACCATCTCAAAATAGTATGAAATCAAGGACTATCAAGAAAATACATGTATTTTCTAAGAGAGATCATAGCTTTACGAATATTGTTTATCCAAAAATGACAAAAGACGAGTTTAAAATACAAGAAAATAAAGAGAATAGGGCAAGAGTATATGAAAGCAACATTAAAAACCTTGCTCATTGTCTCTCTAAAATTCCAAAGCTTAAGCTTGCTATTGTTTTTTCATTTCATCTAGTTTAGCTCACTTTCCTTTCCCTTTCTTGCTATGGATTAGCAAGAATGAAGAATAAAGAATAGCTCTAAGGTGTTCTCTAAGGGAGTTCGGAGAGGAATATAAATGAAATTGATGGGTTTTGAGAGGTTTTTGGGTCCTGGTATAAACAATAATATAAAAAGTAAAGTTTTTATAAGTTTGTTGAACAAAAAGCTTATTTTTGTAAAAATAGTGAACAACCAAGCTTAAAGACCTAAAGTGAAGATGTTTTTAAACATTCCACTTGTGCCATGGAGTTGGTTAAGGTACCATGTGTAGTATTCTCCATTCCCATTGGCTGAAGTAGCTAAAATAGTGGATCAAAGTGCTTTTTGTTGGTTGCAATGCTGGAAAACTCTAAAATATACTTTAATTTTGTCATGAATATCCTTCTTCTCTAGCTATTTTGGCCCAAAAAATCAATTAAACCTAATTTCAAGTCAACATAAATTTGAATGATTTATAGAACCATAAACATGGCCAAACTCGTGCTTTAAACTAATATTGTTGTACAAAAATCCACGAATAAGCAAAAACAGCATAATGTATCGAGACAATAAGGCATCGTATTGATACAATAGGCATTTTTGCTTGATAATATTAACATATTTGGGCAATGTATCGATATAATTGCCCATGTATCAAAAGATTTTTTATGTGCATTGATACTTGATTTGAAATTCATAACTTAACTATTTCCAAGCCTTATATTGATACATTGGACAAATGTATCAATACATCAAATAAATGTATCGACATATCATCTTCTGGTATCGATACAACTCAAATTTCTTAAGTTTGGTGACATGGTAGCCATGTATCGATACAATCAGTTGAAAAAATAGACTTTTCTTGCCTTTGGCTCCCTGAACACATTACCTTAGCTAGGAATGATGGAGGATGAATTTGTGCTTACCCATTCAACTTTAATGATACCTTTTGATGCTCATTGGAGGCCTGAACAAAATTCAATGTCTACAATCATTTTACCAAATTTATCAATAAGCAAGGTGAAAGCTAAATATAATTACTGTGATAGAGAATATTTTGCTAAGCTAAAAAGAAATAGAATGGCTTCATTGAAAAATCACATAGTTTTTTGTAGAAGGATCCCTCATGTTTGTGGTGATGGTACTCAAGCAGAGTTAGTTTTACCATTGAAAAGATCATGGTCTATGGGCACTTAGAAGTTTAATCAAGATGTTATTAGGAGAGGTGTAGTTAAGATTATAATTACAGATGAGTTACCTTTTAAGTGTGTGGAAGGGAGAGGATTTAGGCATTGCATATCTCTTGTTTATCTAAGGATTTTGAATGCCATCATAATGGACTGTTGCTAGGGTTGTTATGAAATTTGTTTTAGTGAAAAGAATAGCTTAAGGCAATTCATGAAATCATCTTATGTAAAAGTGTCTTTTACAACTGACACAGATTTGAATACAAAGACAGATTATATATGTCTTCTAACTAACTTCACAGACAAAGATTGGAGATTAAACAAGAAAATATTAAACTTTTGCCCCATGTCTAGTCACAAAGGTGAAGCCATTGATAAGATAGTTAAGAATGCATGCATGATTAGGAAATTGATAAGGTTTTTACTAATACTATTAATAATGGTAGTTCCAATGACATTGCAGTTTTATACTTAGGAAAATGTTTAACAATTTAGAACTATACTTGGAAGCAAGTATATGCATATAAGATGCATTGTACATATAATTAACCTTATTGTTGTGACGATTTTGTAAGTGTATGCCCTTCAACCAATCAAAGTGGGACATGGGATACACAGTCAATTAACTACATACCCTTTTTTAGTTTAGTAACTTAAGGTTTTCCTTCATGTTAGTGGCATGATTGAATATTAATTGGATAAAACCCGTGGAGCTGTAAAAGCCTTGCAAAAGAATTGCAGAGTGTTGTAATTATGAGATTTTTATGCATTAAAGCCTAGTTCCTAAAAATGTTCTTAGGCATCATATTATTAAGACAGGGCATTAGAAATATTCAAAGACCAACTCATGTTATGCCTTCTTACTTAGAAAATGAGCAACTAATCTCATAGGTTGACATAGGTGAGATATTTAAGATTGCATGAGGGTGCTTGTTTATGGAAACAAGTTACTAAACATGGCCCATTCGAGAACTCCATGCGGTATTATTCATTCAAGTGTCTATAAAAAAGTTCTCACGTGCCAATCACATAACTATTCCTCAAACTTATGACACCAGGTCATCTTGTGTGGGGAGTGTCATAGTTTGATTTCATCATAAAGTGTTCCACTTTGATAGATACTAAAGCTAGGGTGATTTTGGTTATGACATAAAGCATATAAAGATGGATAAGTGATCTAAAGAAGATTCACCACTGCTAGTGACATCAAAAATATATCCTATCTATTCTTAATTATGGTTAATAAGATTAAAGTCTTTGGCTAAATCATGATTAATTTAGGAGAAATCATTTTTTTAAATTCATATCGATAACCATGAGTTGCAAGAGAAAATATGAATTCAAGCACGAGTAGGCATTTCACCAAGCTCATGCTCAACCTAAGATATTTGGTGAAAGGACCAAATTACACTGATAGGATAGTCACTGAAAGGCTTCGATGAGGTAATATTTGGCTCTTCAATATTTAAGAGGTCATGATAGGTTGCTAGATCTCTCTCTTGATTTATGAATATAATTAATGAGATTAATTATGTTCATTGCCTATACGTTGGGAACCTAATGGGTCACACAGAATAAGACGAATTAATTAAATTAAAATCAGGATTTAATTAAGTATGACTTAATCAAATAAAAGGTATATTATGGAGGACTTAAATTAATTACTTCAATTAAAGATTTATTAAGATGTAAATTAGATTTATGAAATCTGAAAATAATGTCTTAATATGGCAAGAAAGATAGGTATAACTTATCTAGATAACGTCTAATAGTAGACATGGCATTAAGGCTATCTTAATAATGGTCGAATTTAGTTCTTGGGTACTAAGATAATTATTTGATAACTATTTAACTAAATTCACATGAAGTAAAATTATTTTACTTAAGTAAGAAATTAATTGGGAATTGATATTCTTGCCTATAAATTTAGGGTTTGCCACCTTAATTATTGAATCCGATATGCCTTGTTTTGAACAAAGCCCAATTAGAACTGGATTGGGGTTTGGCATAAATGATTCAATGCCAACAAAAGTGGTAGCAAGCCAAGATACCAATTACTTAGTAGCTTAGCCCAATCGTGGTTGGACTAGGTAAAAAAGTTTTACCTATCTCCGTAATGGACAATAATTTAGGCTAGCTATTAGGTTAAGTAGATCTTCATCCAACCTTTAGTACTTAACCTATTTACAATGTATAAATACATTGGTAATATGTTTTGGCTGAAAATTTGGACAAACCCTAATTTTGACCAATCCCTAAAAAAGTTGATGCCACTTTGTTCAAAAAACTTCCAAGTTTTGGCCAAGGCTAATACGATGAGCTAGACTTTGAAAAGGTTCCTATTGTCGTCTGTGTGGATTAAGGCATTGCACTTCGAATGCTCAGAATCTTGGAAATACTTGGACATGGTCTTTCTTGGTGGATTTTCTTGCAAGGATATTTCCCTCAAAGTTATAAAGTCTTTGAGGAGGTACAGTCTCGTTTCTTAAAGATTTAATTTGCTAGAAAGATTTTCCTAACCACATTTAAACACAACCTAAAAGAATTTGATTTGTAATCTTGATGTTTTTTCTTTGTGCATGAGATTTCTTGTAAATTCTTGATTTATTAAATGAATAAATTCTTTTTAAATTGTTGGATTCAAAATACAAGAGGTTTAAATAAAATGAATGAATCAATGGTTCATGTTAGAAGGACAGTGAGATATGTTCGATAATCACCCCTTAGGTTGGTGAAATTTAAAGAGTGTTATTAATGAAAATACTCAAACCAAAAGTATATTGTCTTTGGATGTTGGCACTCAATGGAATTCCACTTATTTAATGTTGAAGGCAACCTAAAAGTTTGGAAGGGCTTTTGAAGCATTAAAGAAATTGATCCTTATTATAAAGCTAAACTTGTTATAAGAGATAGGGCGTTCAATCAAAATAATTATGCAACTATTAGGAGGCTTTGCCTTTTCTTGAAAATATTTAATGACTTCACAATAAAGGTCTTAGGTTTTTCTTTTATCACGCGTAATAATTTCCTTGATCAAATTGCTATAATTTATTCAACTTTGCGAGAATTGCAATTTACTCTTGATTTTGAATTGAATGAAATAGCTAAGAGAATGAAGGATAAATATGATAAGTATTGGGGAAATATTAAGAAAATAAATATGTTGGTGTATGTTGTTGCTATTCTTGATCCAACAAAAAAACATCTTTTTGTGGAATATTGCTTTATCAAAATGTATTTTGGTGACGAAGTTTCTATGATGATGAAGGGAGTGCAAGAAGCATTAGATGATTTGTATAATGAATACAAGAAAAGGTTATAAGCTCATTTTGAGGATATCTCTAATAGTATCCAAGTGAGTGAAGTTATGCAACCAATCATTAAAATTAGTGTGTCATAAAGAAAAAAACAAACTTTAAGGCTAAGTATAAGATTGAAAATGGGAAAAAAAATAGAACAAGGACAATTAGCCAGATGTTTGAGTGAACAAATTGACGATGATGACGAAGATTTTGATGTCCTTTTTTTGGTGGAAACTTGATAGCTATGGGCTCTATACTTTTTCTGATATAGCTTGTGATGCATTGGCAATGCCTATATCTATAGTGACTTCTGAATTTGCCTTTAACACTGGTGGAACTGTGCTTGATGCATATAAGAGTTCTTTAACTCCTAACATTATGCAAGCTTTTATCTATGCTCAAGATTAGCTACGTGCATCATCTATTTTTTTATGTATTTCAACTTGAAAAAGATGTAAGATAGCTTGACAAATTTGATTTAGGTAATACTCTTTGCTATTTTTTAAAGCTTTCTTTTGTTTTTTTTCTTACATTTGTTATATTTGAAACTTACTTCTGTTATTTTTTATATATTTATAAGTTTGTCAAAAATTGCATTAGATCATATAATTGATTAGAAAAGGATATCTGCTTATCACTTGAGGAGTTAAGGTGTGTGTCTTATTACATGTACTATTTGTTGTATATAGTCTTTAATTATTTACTTGTTATGGTTGGTTACGGACTGGTTTCGATTACATGAGTAGTTAGTGCCACTATTTTGTAAATGCTTGTTAAATGCTAGGCTGCATAATTAAAGACTGTTCTTGTTATATGCTTGTTATGGATTGGTTTTGATTATAAGATTAGATAACTAAACACATGTGTACTATATTCTTATTGACATCTCTTCACTATATTTGTCGCTAATATTGGTTGTTGTGTTTTGGCTATGGGAGGTCCATTTATGAGTGGAAGACTTTATTTGATTTGGCTTTAAAGTTGGATTGTACTCTTGTTAAACTTTATTTTAATTTGCAAGTTAGATTGTAATATTTGTTAAACATTTTCATTTGTAGGCTAGTTTGAATCTATGTTGTTTATGTAAACTATCTTAACTCCTTTTAGTTTGAAGCTTAAATTGTAGGTAATATTGCTTATGTATTACTTGGAATATATAGGTAATATTGGTCCATTTCTATGTTAGATTGGACCATATTAATACCTTAAATCTTTTTTAACCAAACTAACAGACCAAACCCACTAAAATTTAGTCGGTTTGGTTAGTTTGATTATCATCATTAAAGTCAATTGGTTCCCCTAACAAAGTCACTTAACTTGGTTTTTGATTTTTTCTAATTGAACCAACCAAATGCATAGTCTTATCGAAAACATAGTGAATACTAGATTCCAAGTACTAAATGTAAGCTACAACACATGTTAAAGTTTACATTGTCTTAAAAAAATGTTCTATTTTTAGTTTTAAATTGTTGAGTTTTTAATATGTAGCTTGGATTAGAAGGTAAAAGGCTGATTTCTCTTCCTAAACCAATTAAGAAATCATTAAATAGAAATTTTTAGATTCAACCAACTTTATCCAATGCAACCCTAAAGATAATAGAAAATTCTCATGGACTGACCATAAATATAAGTGCTAATGGTATGATACTGTATTCTGTCATCAATATGTTTCCTTATTACTTATCAATTTATTTTGTCAAGAGTTAGATAATATTTTTTATTCAATATAGGAACTAAGAGATGAGTTGTCAAGGAGAAAAAGGAAAGGGCAGAATATTAATGACATAATAGGCAGTTAAAAGGGAAGGAATCTGATGAAAAATAAATCCAAATCAAGCATGACAAAGGCAAAGAATATCAAGATTTAGATGTAGTCTCCATGCGACAAAAAAATGTTTTGGAAGTAATTGCCTTTTTGAATATCACTTCTCGATGTAGTTGTCTTATGAAATTACGAATAAACACTTTTGGGTGTAATTGGGTTATGGAAATGTTGATGTCAAATTTTGGTATGTAATTGACTTTTCTTTAATGTAATTACCTTCTCTAATACCACTTATAGGTATAATTGGCTTATGGAATTCTGAATTGCAACTTTTGGATGTAATTATGTTATGGAATTTTTAACGTCAATTTTTAAAATGCAGTTGACTTTTGTTGCCATTTTGGCATTTCATGCAAATAATGGACTCTTATGTTGCCATTGTTATGATGTGCCTTTATCCGGCATAACACTAGCTTGAATCTCTTAGATGGTGAAACGCGTGACTTAAAAAGAATTTGTTGGGAATTGACCTTGAGTTATTCCTTGATTAGGATTTGAACTAGGCATGACATGATGATATTGAGGGGAAGACCATCGGATGATTGTTCATCTAATTGGTCTTGAATGGCCACCATGAAGTGGCCTAAAACTTAGGGTCACTATCAATCATTTTAGGCTAGGCATGAGCATCTGCCTACTAAAATCGATATTTTGAGTTACGAAACTCAAAACCTCGAGTCCATAGTCTACAAGGTCCAGAGATTCGTTGATTAGGTTAGGGAGTCTGTTACGTATAGGGAAGGATTAGTATCCCCATGACGCCATAAATCGATACCATCTAGCCATATCTTACTTAGGTTTTAGTTTTCTCGATTTTGACTTGTCATTATTTGATATAATCCCCTTTTATGCATGAATTTTGTATAAAATCAATTAGGTTTTAAATAAAAAAGATTTAAATCACGTATGCACCCCGGCAAGGTGGGAAACAGAGGGATTTTTGACAAAAATGTTCTCCAGATTAAATTTGAAAACTAGGTCTTCCATGTCAGACATAGGAGAGATACCAACAAAACATTGCCTTGTAATTTTTGCAAACGATTTTGAAAACATGGATGCAAAACAAGCATCGTGAAGAATGTGTTAGGAAGATAAAAATGATAATAATAAGCATTGCACAAAATAAACACACAAAAACAAAGATAAAAAGTGGGATGGTCAAAATATGTCTCGCAATTGACTTTGATTATTAAGGAATAATCGAAATGACAATATTAGACACATTAGGACTCGATGGTCAATTAAGGTGTGAAAAAATGTTTTGATTAAAAGGTCTAAGAAAGTTTAGGAGAGAGAAAATTTAGTTTTCTTGATAATTTTTTTTAAAAGCAGGGTTGTAGTATACCTTCAAAAAGGGAGGTTGTAGTATCCTTTCAAAAAGCAGAGTTGTGGCATCCCTAAAGGTGGAAATTTTAGTAATTTTTGGAAGAAAATTTTGATCAAAAGACTCGAGTATATTCAGGAGGGAGAATTCAAATTTTAGAAGGAAAATGTTTTTTGCAAATTAAAATCGATAATTTAAATAAAATTAATTTTTGTTTTGGCCTTAGTCCATGCTGAAGGGACTTATGTTGTAGTATGGGATTCCATGGGGAGTTAACTGGACATATTTCTAGACATTCAAATGTTTCAAAAAGAGGGTTCAAGAAATTTTAATTTGATATTTCTTCATTCCAAAAATTAGGGACAACATCACACTATTCCTCTTCCCGAACTTATTCCAAGCTTATTTGATGGTTTGAAGGGTAAAGAAAGTATCATTACAAAGACAACTCGATAAGGATTAATATAAAAATATTGTACAAATCCCAAAAAATTGTTTTCTAGGTGGAATTAATTTTGGAAGTTGGGCCTAATACGACACTGAGAGCATACGTAAGGAAAAATATGCAATAACCTTTGAAAAATCACTCTAGACTCGTTTGGAATTATTATACCTTTCCGAAAAAGA